>JASANG010000029.1:0-106333 GCA_030248215.1 Enoplolaimus lenunculus
TGCGATAGTATCAAAACGTATACAACTCCTGTATAATTGTAATTCCTTGGTTTTGCTAAACCAGATTGAAGAATGCAAATAGCTGGTTCAGGTCGTTTGTTTACAAAACCTATCACTAACTAACGATAGCTGCAAATGCGAATGCTACTTTTACGGCCGTAACAGTAGATTAAGCGTATTCCTAAGCCTAAGCCCAAGCCTAAGCATTGCAAAAGTGTATTCCTACGCCTATGGCTAAGCCTAAGCGTTGCAAAAGCGAATTCCAAAGCCTAAGCCTATACCTAAACAAAAAATGTAATCTAGTATCTAATCCTACTCTTTTACAGTTAGATCCACAAGAAACAGGGATGGCTTTAAAAGGAACACGAGCTGCTACAACATACAATCGAGAGAATATTTGTCAAAAATTATTGCAACAAAACAAACCAACAAACCGTAACGATCATACAGTAGTTTTCGCGAACAGCTCCACAACATCCAAAAAATCCAATCAACGCAATCAATATCCCAACTGCGACCAGCAACAATGGTACGCCAAACCCAACCGCTTGTGTAATTCGTCGCCGAAAAAGTTGATATGATCCCGAATCGAATCCGAAGAACAACACTGGTTACCATTACGGCGAGTCCAAAATACCCGTAAAATAGGAAGTTTGCCTCGACGAACGGCAAGTACCTTTTCACCGCGTCAAATCGCGATTATAAACACGCGGTTTTAGAGTTATACTTAGGCTTAGCGCTAGATGTTGTTTTAAGATTTTAATCTCAAAAAATTTACCGGCCGAACTAGAACTTATAAATAAAATCAAAACTGACCCGGCTCTCTGCCTAAGTTTGGCCAAGTAGTGCTTGTCTAGCCGCGTATAATAATTTTGTTTATTCTTAAAAAGTTCAAGGGCTCATATGAAGTCATGCAACTTCCTTGCGTGCCCCTACTGAAAATTTTGTACACATCGCCTCCACACAGTATGTTGAGCAAGCTAGTGGTTTTAAACTTCTCAAGATAGTGCCACACTTTAAAAAATTTGGCGTAACAAAGAAAAGCTAATGTTAAGACTGGCCAGGTTCGTAGCCAGCTCACCTTGTTGGGGGCAAAAAAATTCCCGAAGGATCATACAAGGATATTCAATGACCTACAAGCACGGTTGAAAATTTTTGCGGGAGGAATCAAAATTTCTACAGGGGTGCTAAAAAACCTTTTCAGGGAGAGGGTGCTAAAATTTGTTCAGGGGGCTACAATTTTCAGGGGGGTTAGAATTTTTTGGGGTGGGGTCTGAGTTCCCAATGCCCCGAATAGGCACAAGCCCGAGACTGGGGTATTTTACGATTAAACTCATAGTTGCAAGGTGATATCTCTTGGTCAACGTATGATACTCCAACTTTTGAGCTGTGTTGCTTGTTGATTCAGCTGTAAACCATGGCTACATAATCTCAACGCAAGTTATGCTATTGTTAGACATTGAGTGTATACTACATTCATTTCGACACAGAGTCTAAAAACAAAACCAACACAATCCTCTGTACAGGAAAGCAATTCCATCATGGACGTGGCGAAAACGAATTTTAAACGTTAAATATACTTGAAAAATCGCTAAATTAATTTTAAAAAACAAATTACAGGCCCATGTTACTTAAGGAGCTTCCAGGTTTCTGGTGGGTCTATAAAAGAATATGTTTAGATTCTAGATTACATTTTTTTGCTTAGGCTGAGGAGTAGGTTTAGGCTTAGACTTAGGAACTCATTTTTGCAACGCTTAGACTTAGGAATACGCTTAATCTATATTTACGCCCCTAATGGTAACATTGAGCAATTTACCGATAGGCGACACCAACACTTTAAGGTAAAATATATGACTATTTTAATCCACTTACCCATAACACAAAATTAAACACAAACAATAGATATTTTGCTAGCCGGAATAGCGGACCAGACATCGTGGAAAACGAAAGCGGATATAATGTATTGTTTTACATTTATATATTTTCTGTGATTATATCATATCATAATGAGTAAATCTATAACACCCTCTATATATAATACCGTGACGTTACATATATATATATATTTATATATATACAGATATGTATATATATGTATATATGTATATGTATATATGTAAATCAGGGTGCAACCGGATACCAAAAACTCACGGAGCCGGATAATCTGATATCCGGCCGTAGCCGTTATATATATACGTATATGTATATGTATACGTATATGTTATATGTATATGTATATGTATATATGTATATATGTATATAAGGGTGCAACCGGATACCAAAAACTCACGGAGCCGGAGCCGGATAACCTAATATCCGGCCATAGCCGGAGCTGTATAATGCATTGAAATCTAATACTACATCGCGTTCAAATATCAGAACGTAGTTTACAATTCTTCCTTCAACCGCTTAAGGTGCCCAAAATGTTTACGCGACAAAATTTATCATTTCACGCCGATACATTTGTAACACTTAACAATAGATCCTCGTGTGGTCAGAAGAAGCGGTGTTATGGTACCCGCCCCGCCCAATTGCCAAAGTTAAAATACTTAAGGCTTCCCTGCAGAGAACATTCTGCAAAACTTTCAAAAAGCGTGCATTCTCGATGCTTGAAACATATAGTATAAACACTAGCGTGTTTTAATGATTATTATCTAAAGCGAAACGAAACTTGCACATCCCCAGTGATTGGCCTACAATTTAGGCTCCCACTTTTATTAAAATTTTATTGGTGGTTCCCGAAAACTTCTTGTTTATAACGAAGAGGTTTCGTGACGTAGGCCGAAATTATAAACCAGAGTCCTAACAAAATACCAGCAGCGTACCAGCAATAAACGACGAAAATTGTCATAAAATTCGTGTATACAACAAAATACATAGCTAGTTCATATCCGCGCCAAATACAAGAGTATTTATTCAGTATGAAAAACAGTTTCACATCACAATCCGTAGCAAGGTTATTCTATTAGTGAATATAAACGTTTAGTTTAAAACTAGGGCCTGTATTTTCAAAAGTGTGTAGAACACCTGTCACCAGTATGGTGATAGGTCTTCTAACTTTTGAATCCAGCAACCGCTGCGGATCAAAATTGAGCACATTTTTCGCAAATGACTTGCTCTACTGCTGGACTAATTTTGAGTGCAGCAACTGCAATAGTTAGTGAGTTTGAAAACCTACTACTAATTGATAATAATTGCTACACACATTTGAGAATGTGGGCTCCGATCGGAAACATCACACATTTCTGAGATTTTTAAAGTGGAAGTTTATTGTTATAATCGTGGTTAGGTATGGAAATATTGGTTAATTCTCTTATAAATTTTACTGACCTGGCTACAAGCAATTATGAATAGGTACATTTTCATCATACTCACACTAGTCAATGTATAGAACAGGGCCGTAACAGTACTATAACCATATTCCTAAGTGTAAGGATAGGTCTATGCATAAAAGCCTAAACCTAAGCGTGAAAATTAGTCCAAAGCTTATAAGCTTACTCTATTGCAGTCGCGCGGAAAAACGGTCCACTTATGATCTCTACATGGGCGATCGCATATGAACCACCAAAGCAACTAGCTTAGAGACGTTTCGCGTGGTACGCCATATACAGGTATATATACATTCTTATCAATAACATAAAAAACCCGAAACAGGTTTCATCAAATTGTACTATTTTGTGTGAAATTGTTTTTCTGCATATCTCAAAAGTGCATCATGACAAATCGTAGCCCGACAACTCGTTACGAGAAAACTTGTATACTATATATTTCACCGAATCGGTATGATTTTTGGCTGCGACACTGCTCCGGAGTGATTTTTGGATGCGACACTGCTCCGGAGTGATTTTTGGATGCGACACTGCTCCGGAGTGATTTTTGGATGCGACACTGCTCCCGGAGTAAGTTTTGGATGCGACACTGCTCCGGAGTGATTTTTGGATGCGACGCTGCTCCGGAGTGATTTTTGGAGGCGACACTGCTCCGGAGTGATTTTTGGATGCGACACTGCTCCGGAGTCATTTGGATGCGACACTGCTCCGGAGTGATTTTTGGATGCGACACTGCTCCGGAGTGATTTTTGGATGCGACACTGCTCCAGGAGTGATTTTTGGATGCGACACTGCTCCGGAGTGATTTTTGGATGTGACACTGCGCCGGAGTGATTTTTGGATGCGACACTGCTCCGGAGTGATTTTTGGATGCGACACTGCTCCGGTGAGTTTTTGGATGCGACACTGCTTACAAGGAGTGATTTTTGGAAGTGACGCTGCTCCGGAGTGGTTTTTGGATGCGACAGTGCTCCGGAGTGATTTTTGGATGCGACACTGCTTCCGGAGTCGTTTTTTGGATGCGACACTGCTCCGGAGTGATTTTTGAATGCGACACTACTCCAGGTCAGGTTATTATGGGTATTTTCATCGGAAATTTCCGTATTCCTGCATGTCTCCTTGTTTTTATTTTGAAAATTCTATCAACACTAAACAGTAACTTAATTAAAATGCAATTTGCGAAACCAGGTAACTTCTCTATTAAGAAGTTGAGGGTCATACGATATGAATGCAATAGCAGCTTGAAGTAAAACCTCTGCCATGTAAAAAATCAGGGGCAAAACGATTTTCTGCTTGGACTCCAATAGAGTAAGCTTAAGCTTTAGACTATTTTTTGTCTGGCTGAAGTTTAGGCGTAATCTTAGGCTTAGGCTTAAGCTTTGATTCAATTTTCGGTCCTATATTCGCCGAAGCATCGTAATTCGTATAAAATTTTCTGGTGAAGTTAAATGATTTTATAAGGACAGTAACTGAAAATTTTGCCATTAAGCGTTTCTCACAGGAACATTTTCGATTGTATCATTTTAAGTTAGGATTTGGACCCGACTCTGTAGTGGAAAACTCTTACCACCATCACCACTCACATTTTTAACTGAGAATGAGTTGAATCCACTCAGAACTGTGAGCTCTGAATTAGGTCGTTCACAACTCAGAATTCTGAATTAATTGAACTCATTCTGAGTTCATTACTTTACTCACCCGGAATTAAATAAGCTCAGAGCGAGTCACCGTTTATTGTTTTGAACTCAGAAATAATCAGAAATGACTAATTAGCTCTCTGAGTTGATTAATCAATTTATCAGAATTTACAGTGTTGGAGATTTTGCACAGCACATAGCCGATAGAAATTGCTAAACAATGTGCATTGAGCGAGTATTAATACTTCAAATATACAGTTTGCGCTAAGTTAGTCATAGGATACTGTAAATTTCAGCTAGTTGATTTTAACTCAGAATGAGTTAAATCTTTCAGTCTGAGTTAGGACTATTAGAACTGAGAATTTTGAATTGATTCAAATCATTCTGAATTAATCAACTTTCTCAGAGTCTACAAAACTCAGAGTAAGAATCAACTCAACTCAGAGTGAGTTAATGTTTACTGATATTAGTTCCGAAATAACTAATTCGCTAGCTGAATTGATTAATCAACTCATTGGAATTTACAGTGCCCATATGCTCACTTCATTCGACAATGGTTTAAATAAATTATCGCTAAACGAGATTGTTGCAATAATTGCTGTGAAACTGTTCAGAAACTATATATATCATTGCTAGCAGGCGCTTTAACCCCTTCTCACATTGAGTTGCCCATAGGCAACTCAGCGCAGTGTATATACATTAAATAATATATATCGCACAGTGTTTAACAATTGCAACAAATATGCATAGTACTAAATCACCACAAGACGTGAGAGCCCCCTCGGGCTCGATCGTCAAGCTCCTATAGCTGAGTGTTGATGGTATACGCGTCCCACTCCAGTCACTGGAGTGTCGAATCCTAGCATAAAAGTAGGTCTCAGGGGAAATAGAAGATATTCATGTGATAAGGGGTTAACGTACAATTCTTTGCTCGGAAATGAGTTTGTTATTTGTTCTATATTCTCCCTAAACATTGTTGTGTTTGGAATAACGCATGCGGGCTAATTAATTGTAGCGTTTAACAGTTGCCGAGGGGGCAACAATAATGAAACTCTAAACGAACAAATTGCAAAGTGGGTTGTAGTAATATGGACCGAACCGGTGGGGAATTTCATAACGGCCCGGTCGACGGAATCCTGCGGACTGGCCCAGTCCCACACCTATGGATTGTAGTGACGATGTGGTCCATGTAAAGATCAGGGGCGGAACATTTTTCTGCGAAACTGCAATAGTGTACTAAAATCAACTCACTGGAATTTACAGTGTATAGCTTACGCTTAATACTTTATTTTTTGCTTACGTTTAGGTTTAGGTATAAGTTCATTCTGACGGGTAGGCTTAGGTTTAGGAAAATGCTTATACTGCAGTCACGGCCCTATCCTGTCCGTTGGCCGACGATGTTTAGAATTTTACTAAACTGGTTTCCATCGCTTACACAAGGACAAACTTAGGCAAAAAAGTTTGTAGAAACCGGTATTTCCGTTTTCTTTAAAACCCGAGGCGATTTTTTGTCAACATATTTAGGGTGCGATTATTACAACTGCAAACGTGCAATAGTTCAGTACAGTTGTGCCCGTATTATACAAGCCAAAAAGCTTTGCGTAAACTGTAAATGCCATTGAGTTGATTTTAACTCAGATTGAATTAAATCGCTCAGTCCCGAGTTAGGACTATCAGAACTCAGAATTTTGAATCGATTCAAATCATTCTGAGTTAATTAATCAACTCACCCAGAGTCAACTCAACTCAAGTGCGAGAATCAACTTAACTCAGAGTGAGTTAATGTTTACTGATATTAATTCAGAAATAACCAACTCGCGAGCTGTGTTGATTAATCAACTCATTAGAAATTAAACGTACGAGCGTCAAACGGCATCAAAACGAATAAGAAGCATAGCTAAAACCGTTACGTGTTCGCTTGTTATTATACGTCATATAAAATACCAAATTATACCGAACTTTATTAGAATTAAAATTTTTTTAAATTTTCACTTAATGAACCCAACAATACATTTGTCACACTCAAGACTGAGTTAAATTTGTTTTGTTTGAAAAATTTGACACAAATAAATTCCAACACCTAAACAGGATCAGGGGCGTAGCCAGGATGAAGTAGTTTCTGGTGTGAAACGTTTAGTTTTGATAGACAAATTAACATACTAAACCTGAACATTACACGTGCCTATATCCGGATTGTCCGCACCCAGAGCACTGCCAGAGGGGACTCAGCCTTACTTGAAAAATTTTGACCCTCTGAAAACGTTTCAAGCTTAAGGCGGTCATCAGAAACGCTTGTATGCCACTACTAATCATATATATATACCTTTCGCAAAATAACCTGGCTATTGGTGGGACGGCTCAACGCTCAACCCAATCAGAATATCTTGGCTACGCCCGAGTCGCGATTTAGATTTTCAAGCAATTAGCGTTATTTATCCTCCGACAACATTTTGCAAGAACAACTGACGTCCAAGGTCAGGGTTAGATTGAATTGGAGACGGGTTTCCACCGAGGTTCAAAAATGGTGTACTTCCAAGGTTAGCGAATTGAGGTTGACGCAACGGACTGAACAAAGGTCGTGGACGAGCTACAGTGGGATTGCCCAATGCTGGATTGCGAAGAAGAGCTTCGATTGCTTGTCGAGTTGGCGTTTGCTGTTGAGTTGGCTGTGGAGCTCGTGGTGGAACTCCGGCGAAACCACGTGGCGGAAGTGGACCGGCTCTGCCGCCTACAGGACGGCCACGTGAGCATCCGTTTGGAGCTGAAAACGTTAAAAAAAGCTAAAGATTAAGGTGAAAATTAGAAAATATAGAAAATAGAAAATTTAAAGAATTTTAAAACAAAAGTACATTTTCTGCCTGCTTAAAATACAAGATTTCCATTTCTTTTGCGTACAATCGCTTTGATGGAAGACGAATATTGCTACTCTTTCGCTTATCAGAAGAGTGAACCAGTATAACTTTATTTTTGCACCTATCAGTGTTTAGGAGCAAGCAAACATAAAAGGACGGAACGTTTTTGTGCGGGACTGCAATAGAGTATTCTTTAAACAATGTTAAAAACGTTTCGTGTCTTTAATCACAGTTTTCAAACGGTTCAACTTGATCGAAAGGCCTAATTTACAGTTAATTTTTACCTGGAGAAACGTCACATTACGAGGTTTAGCAACCAACAAAATTTATTTTCTTTCAACTGAACGCAAAGTTGATGTTGGTAACATTGCTCAGTTGTGTTGAAAAGCGCCTACTCTAGCAGATCAAAAGGGGAACTCACACCCCACCCGTCAGAAAATATTTTGTCATTAAATAGTATGGTCTCTACGTCACAATTTTCTCCCTCAGTAATTTGGTACATACGTTTGTAGTATACTTATAACGTTTTTTAGCCCATTCCCCGTCAGAAATTTTTTTGATCCGCTGCTGACTGCTGGACAGCGAAGTCTAAAAGCGTTTGTGACGTTTCAGATCTGAGTAGTATCAACAGTTCAGTGAGCGTTGTGCGTTTCAAAACAACATTTGAAAACCTGACCAATCAACAGCCAAATTATAAACACTGCATTGACACAAAATCTTACATGGAATATTGCCTCGACCGTCTTGTCGGCGTACGTTTTCTTGAAAAACACAAAATGCACCCTGTGGGCATTGATTGCAGTTGAAATTTGGATTGACCAAGATCGGAGATTGCGGTGAAATTACAGCTAAATCTGCAACACGACAATTTCGGCCACTGCATTTGCAGCAATTCTAAAATTGCACAACAAATTCATTATTTACTGCCTGAGAGAAATTTAGTTCCACACAAACTATATATGTGTTACAAACATATATATGTATATATACATATACATATATACATATATATAATATATTGTTATAAACATATATACAAATATATATTATTTATTATATATGTATACATATACATTATATATATATGCATAGCCACAGAACCTATTCAGCCATATCGCCAATATGGCTAGCCATGGCACAACTTTCCATGGCGAGTATCCACCGTAGAAACGGTGCCTAATTATTGCTTCGTATGTAGGAAAATCAAACTGTTTCTCACAGGATGCAGTAGTAATTGGGGCATTCAAAAACACTGAATAGAGCAGACGCCAATAAAAATGCGCTCCGAAACTATTGACAAAAATACCTATCCGAAATGACGTTCCGTTGTTTCAAAGAGGGGGTAATTCCGGCTGCGAATAGGATGAGTGAAAGGGGATCGCGGTTAAAGCAATTGTGAGCAGGTATACTCGCGGGTCAAAAATAAATCTTTATCCAGTTTACATCGCTGCTATCCAGTATAAGCTTAAAAACGGTGTATTTACATTACCTACTCGAATATTTCTGGGTGTTGAAGTAGGTTTTAATTAAGGTCAATTGCTAATCAAGTTAAACTAACTCGATGTTTTGAACATTTCTATGAGAAATTTAACCCTTAAAATTGTAAAATTTGAAAAAAACAACTTGTCGAAACGTACATCTGTAGCGCATCCTTGTGGATTGGCTCCTTGTCGGAACGGTAAGGGACAGTTCCATAACGCACGACTGGGACAATGAAGACCGTTAGGGTCCCGGCAAGCCTCTAAAATACCAAAAATGATCCAAACGATTAAGTATTTGTTTTATTAACCCCTTCTCACGCACAGTTGACTCGGATGAACTCGGCGCAATGGTCTTTGTAGTGAATAATGTACAATACACTGCGCATAACGATTACTACGCGTATACGTTGAGTAAAATATCCACAAGACGTGAGAGCACTGTCGAACTCGAGCATTATACTCTTACAGCTGAGTGGTTATAATAAACACCTCCTACGTCTGAGTCTTCGATGTTCGAATTCGAGCATAAAAGTAAGTCTGAGATAAAATTGACAAAGTATTAAAGTAAATTTGCAATAAGTGAAAGCGCTAGCAACGTAACAAATTGTTTATTTGGAAATATATCTCGAATGAAAATATACTGGTCCCGGTTACTCTCAACATATATTTGTGCTAAAATATAAATTTTAGAAAACTTTGTGAATTTAATAATTTTGTTAGCCCCAGCCAAAAATTGACCTGCATTTTGCACCTTTAGCCGCAATGGTGAAAGGGATTATTTTTGTGTTATATTTGTTGACTCTCAGTACTAAATGCATGCCCGCGTAACCAGCTCACCTTGCTACAGGCGGCTAAAAATTTTTTAGGATGAGCATACAAGGGGTTTCGTTGAGACTTACAAGCAAAGTTGAAAATTGTCTAGGGGAGGGATAAAGTCTCTTCCACCCACCTGGACCCACCTTGGCTACGGGATGGGTTAAATGGTTATTTCTTTGTTTTCAAACATGGTTCATGATATATCCTTTCAGTAATTAAGCATACGTGTTAAACGTGCATTGCAAAAAATGGTGAGTCACATTGACTCTCTCTCTGAAATAGGTTCTACGGGACTACACAAACTGAGCGAAATTCCACTTCGCCAGAGTCAAATTCTACACACTGAATCGCACGTTTGACATTCCACTAGACACGGAGTTTTATGACAATCGGGCGCTGAGGACAATGCAGGCTTTTGGGCCAAAATGGGTTGATGAAATAATATGGGTCAAAATGTTTATTTTGTTCCAAATTTATCACCTGATCTTACTTTTGCTGGGTTCACGTCATAACTGGAGCAACCAAGGACACGTTTTCTTCCTATTACAATAGCGGATTACATTTTGTCTCCACGTCAATCCGCCATAAAATTCAAAAAATTTGTATCGTCCGCTGTCCTGATGTGACATTGACTGTTTGTACTGCAGTATCATATGATATTCAAAATATTGTCTGTCTATATCATATGACATGTTTGTAAATGTCTGCAAAGTTGTGGAAAACTAGCCTGAATCTCCTGTAGAATCAAATGGTACTAAAATTTGATTTTTAATTATTTGTTCTTAGCAGGGTGTAACCGAATATTCGTTTCCGTTTCTGTTTACGTTAAAAATCGGTGGCTGGAAATTCTGTTATTTAGGCTCAAAAATTAGTTGTAAATCACATATATTTAGCAATTTTTCATTATAGGTAAAATGAAATAAAAATTACGAACTTTATCAAAAATTTTAAAATTTCCGGTGTATCCGCTATTTTTTTAAAATTTTAGGAAGCCCAATGCATATTTGCATACAACAATTGGGTTGGCAGAAAAATAAATTGTTCTTTGAAATTTTTATCCGTTTTTCGTTTCGGTTACGTTTACTATCCGTTTAAACCCTTGTCCTTAGGAACATAATTGGACAAAATTTCCGCCAGAAACAGAAAGATAAAGCTAACTCAGTATTCAAATCACTTAAAGCCACATTATCAGACTTCATTATATTAGTGCGCACAAATTATATTGTCCTGAATCATATGGCAGAATTTCGGAATATCATATGATATTCGCACAAACGTCCCGTCGTATCATGTGACATATGGCTGTTTGTGTATGATGATTACTGGAGATCAGGGATTTGAAAGCCAATGTCATGTTGCATTCACATTTTGCCAACATAACCGCTATTCAAGTCACAGCAAGTTGACGTCCAATCAACATTGACAAAACGTGTTCCGGGCCGCCTCAGTTATAACGTGATCCCAGCATTACCGATTTATGCAGTGCTCTCAAGCCAAACAGACGTGTAAACTTACCAACTTGGCTTAATAAAGCAGCAACAGCAACAGCTATCAAAAGCTTCGTTATCATGTCTTTGGTTAAATACAGAGGTATAATAAGTTATAAATATGAATAAAAAGCTGAAAACAATCATAAATTTCAAATCGTTGCTTTCGAAAATTTTTCTTTTATATAATTAAATCTGGAATGCCCACATATTTATTTTGGGTAACTGTTCAACATTACTTGTTTACAATATTTTCTTACAACATAAGTGTGAATATTCTGTGAAAAGAGCGAAAAGGAAACTTTCAATCAGACTGTTGTGTATTCGTTAACTTTTGCGCATTGCGCAACACCTGCTGACTGGCCCATGTTACTTTGACGGCCGTCCCGGGTTCTGGTGGGTGTGTAAAAGAATAGGCTTACATTCTAAACTACATTTTTTGCATTGGCTTAGGGTTAGGCTTATGCTTAGCAATACACTTTTGCAACGCTTGGGCTTAAAGCTTAGGCTTAGGAATACGATTAAATAATCTACTGTTACAGCCCTAGAAGTAACATTGGCCGGCTGACTAGTTGCAGTAATAGAGAGCAATTTTACTTCTCATGCTGAATATCTATGTTTTTCGGGGTTAACATATTCGACGATGTGATAATTAATTGTTCAGTAATAAATGTAAATAATCTTAAATCAATGAAATCAATTACTGGTTCCGGTGCAAACGAAAACCGATCTCCAACCTCGGTTCCGTTAGAACGTTTGACGAAGGATCCCAATCAGAAGTGCGAGTTTTAGGAATTTTGTAAAAGTTATGATTAAAGACAGTTTGTTTGAGCTTAAAACCGCCGATATTGCGAAGAAAAAATAAAATAACTCCGCCACTCTTCGTTACTGATATATATCTGGTATTGCAGTTATATGTTTAATTGAACGTTTATTTGTCTTGTATCAAAAGCTTGAGCGATTATACAATGTTATACTTAGGAATGTACTTTCAAATCTTAATTTAAAGTTATGAACTGAACTATATTTGGGCCTGAAGTTGTTTATGCACTACAATAATGTACAATTGACATTTATAGACTCTAATTAGGGTTTAGGGACTCTATTCGCAGAAAGTGTATCATGTATTTCGGCAGTTTTTTTCTTGATTTTGTAGATACTTAGTGTTTTGATACTTATTAGAAGCTTATTAGGTTAAAATGGCTAGATTTACGTGAAACGACCAATGTATAGAACACGGCAACGATCGCAGCATAAACATATTCCTAAGCCTAAGTATAAACTTAAACCCAAGCCTAAGCGTAAGAATGAGCTTATACCTAAAGTCTACGCCTTAGCGTAAGCTTTATGGCAGATCCACAGAAAAACGTTCCGCACCTAAATGTTTGCACGGGCGCGTGGAACAAACAATTACATTTGGAAATAGCCGCTATGTGCATAAGCGAATAAGTAATTTTGGGGTCTTTTCGGTTATTCCCCCAGCCCGCGGTTGCCAAAAAGGTCGCATTTTAAATTTTTTTGCATATTTGAGCTTCCCATGGCCTTATGTGATCATTCCATGGCCAAATTTGTATTTTTGAAAAATATGAATTTCTGAGGTCCCAAAGCCCCCTGGGGCCCCAAATTGACAAATTATATATCATTCCATGCAGCTTGCAGAGCTGAGCCCAATGTTGTTAAATGTATTGTAATAGACGATTGGTTAACGAATTATTGTCAAATTACTGATCGGTCGCGCTGCCAACGATTTGGGTCAGCGCCAATCAGTTATTTGACCAAAATTTGTCGACCGATCGTATGATTGCAGAAAATTTAACACCGTTGGACTCAGCTCCGCAAGCTGCATCAAATTGTATATATTTTATTAAACTTTTGGACAAAAAAGTTTTTGGGTCCCAAGGGGGGACCTAGGCACCTTAAGAAATCGAATTTTTCGAAAATTCAAATTTGGATATCAAATAATCAAGGCAAAGCCTGTAAAGCTGAAATATACAAAATTTGTAAAATTCGTCCACTTTTGGGCAAACGCGGGCAGGGGTGGGAATAATCGAAAAGACCCGAAATTTTAAGATATTATAAATTGCGATAAGTTGAAGCTTGTAAAAAGCAAAATCAAAGTGATCAATCGGAATACCAAGCAAAATAAAATTGCACATTTCCGGCGATAAATTTAATTTTAATTTAAGCTAAAAATTTTAAATAAATTATATTTATGTTTCAACCAGTATCTTTCAAAACACTTTTTGTATACCAAGAAACTGCGAAATTGATCGCAATAGTAGCAAAACACTGTTAAGCAAACATTTGTAGCAGTAGTTAAAATGCCATTTTGCATTAATATAAATATTTTGGCTAATGTGTAAAACAGGGCCGTAACAGTAGTATAAGCATATTTCTAAGCCTAAGCCTAAGCAAAAATATATGTAAAGCTTAAGCTTACACTGTAAATTTCAGTGAGTTAATTTTAACTCAGAATGAGTTGAATCACTCAGTCTGAGTTAGGACTATCAGAACTCAGAATTTTGAGTTCATTCAAATCATTCTGAGTTAATTAATCAACTCACCCTGAGTCAACTCAACTCAAAGTGAACACCAACTCAACTGAGAGTGAATTAATGTTTACTGATATTAATTCAGAAATAACCAACTCGCTAGCTGAATGGATTAATCAATTTATTGCAATTTACAGTGTATAGTCTATGGCAGTCTACCAAAAATTTACCACCCTTGATCTTTACATGGACCAACAGTTTTTTTAACCAGCGAAAAGCGGTCTATTTTCAAGATACACTTCCTAAACAAAAATCGTTGCAAATGAAATTAAATGTTTTCAATCCAGTTTCACAATTCAAGTGAAAATTTGAACAAATTTCAAAATGTGCCAAATTTTATTCGCCACATCCTCTCAGTTTCATTATTACAATTAAGTTAACTGTAATGTTTGGGCTAAGCAAATGCATAACAGCGTGCAATTAGTGAACGTTTGCTTATTTTAAACAAAACTCTAGTATAAATACACAAATCGGAAGCCATGAAGCAGAAACCATTAAGAGAAAAAATTAGACATTTGACTCAATCAAACTTTGCAACCGTTTATTAACCGCACTGTAAATTCCAATGAATTGATTACTCAAATCAGCTATCGAGTTTAGTTCTTTCAGACTGTTGTCAACAGTAATCGTTAATTTTCTTTGAACTTTTGCGTGAGTTAATTAATTAACTCAGAATGAGCTGCTGACTCAACACTGAAATCTGAGTTCTGAAAGTTCTAATTCAAACTTAGTAATTCATCTCATTAATTAATTAAAATCAATTCACTTGAATTTACAGTGCACAATTACTTGCAGAGAGGAATTAAATTCAAAATAGAAATTCTATTGTAAAAAGTTTAAATTTATTTAAAAAAAAACAAAATCAAAAAATTTAGGCTTTTTTCCAATCCATTAGTTTTTTGATAAGCATTGCGACAAAAATTTATGACAAATTTTGACAATTTGAAAATATTAAAATTCATAAAATTTTTAGACCGTCAATTACAAATATTTCATGTTTACTGACTGCTTCGAAATCTTCAAGAGATTGACCAAAATGGTTACAATGCTAACACTCAAAAGCAACTTGCATTAAGTTAACAAGGCGCAACCAGGGGCATATAATAAGGATAATGAGGAAGTATAAGAACATTTGTCTGAAATCTTTTAACGAAATCAGAAAAAAAGCTTCACTGTAACTTCCAGTGAGTTGATTTTAACTCAGAATGAGTTGAATCCACTCAGAAGTCTGAGTTCTGAATTAGTTTTTTCACAACTCAGAATTCTGAATTGACTTAACTCACTCTAAGTTAATTAATCAAAACTCTCCATAGAGAGTTAACATTTATTGTTATAACTCAGGAATAACAACCAGAAATAACTAATTCTCTCTCTGAGTTGATTAATCAACTCACTGGAATTTACAGCGTACGTTTAGCAGGCGTTAGAAAATTATTCAGGATTTCAACGATAACCAAAGCCTTTTCCCATATGTTGGCTCAAAAAACATTTACACAAGGATATACCCTGTCAAAATGAAACCATGCCCGCTATGCCCATGGGTGAAACTGTATCAGCAGCGCCTTAAAGCATATCTTTAATATCATAGCTGATCACCTCTGGCATATCAACTGACAAGAAATCTACGTCACGTTTACCACGTCTGAATTGACTTTGAGCGTTTTGAAGGAATAAATTGCGAAGTTGTTGGTCGCGAACATTATTACCGTTGGGTCGAAGGCCGACACCGCCACCACCGATAGGAGATTGAGGAAATTGAGGGCGTCCAGCGCCGCGGAACAAATTCGCCAACCGAGGATTTTGAGTCCGCGGCGGTGGTGGCCGTGGTCCAAAGCGACCTGCTGCCGGTCGTGGTGGACCGACGCGTTGACCTCGGCTGCAGCCGTTTTCTGGCGCTGAAATAAGGATTTATCGTTGAAAGTTGCGCATAAAGTAAGACACGGGAGTTTAATGCATCTTACACATGCGGAGTTCACGTTACCAATTGTGCGTTTGGTACCTGTTTTGTCACTGTGCCCATAGCGGTACACACTAACTTTTTTGTTACCCATATGGATACCAACAGAAAATAAAATGTTGCACATAGCTAGGTTTTTGAAATATTGGCCTACCCATATGGGTAGAGTCAAGCTGTCTACTCGCAGCCTATATAGATGTCAACATAATGCACTTTCAAGCTTGCGCTTTAAAACGACTCAGTACAGTGAGTTTTGTTTTACAAGTCTGGTTTAGTCTTTTTTTACAATATATCTTTGGAAAAAATCTAAAAAATTACGCAAACTATAAATATTGTTAAAACAAACGCAAGGTACCCATATGGGTAACAAACCGAAGGTTAGCTACCCATAGCTACATACGTAAGGTACCCATATGGGTAGTAGCTAGCTAGCAACCTATTCATATAGGTTGTTTCTACCTCCTGCTATGGGTAGGTGACAAAACAGGTCCCAAGCGCACAATCGGTAACGTGAACCTCGCAACAGGTAACTTACAAACGCTTTATAAGGTGTAGCGGTGAAGTCATTAAAAATATTGTCTTAGTTCATGGTAACGCAATGATTTTGCAAAATGCTGATGTTGAAATTGCTTTTTTAGCAAAAATATTAACAAGTAAGAGTTATGTTTTGGCGAATCTATGTCTTCAGCAAAGAATTTCAGTTGATGCAACTGGGTAATAATTTAGTGTCGATGATATCCAGTACCTTCTTGTAATGATATTAACAATCCGCTTCACAGCCAGAATATCAAAAATTTTGCCCCCCCCCCTAGAAAAAGTCAGCCAGCACAGCTTTTATAGCTTATGTGTACTTCGCACAGGTTCTTCAGAAATCATTTTGGATCCCATAGCAATCAGCTAACTGCGGCCGTGGTAGTGAATAAGATTACTGTAGTGACCCGAACAAGAGGGTGGTAATAAAACGGATTCCCTACTTTGTGTCCCAATAAATAGTAGTCCGCATCCCTAATAAGAGCCCATAAGCGAATGGAGTCTCTAAACCCTAATTAGAGTCCACAAACGTCAAATGTTCCTAATTTCAGCGCATAAATACCTCCAATACCAAACAAAGTTGAGTTCCAAACTTTAAAATGTACTTAAATTTTTAAAAGTACATTACTAAGTATACCCTTGCATATAGCTCAAGCTTGTGATACATGACAAATAAACGTTTAATTCAACGGATAATTGCAGTACCAGATATATATCAGTGACGAAGGGTGACCGGGTGAGAAGCGTGTATTAAAAACAAATAACAGTCCGTAACCGAATAACACTGGAGAACACTCTGGAAAGGCCAAATAAGTATTAAAAAAACGTAAAAATACTTACGTGGAATAAATCCACGTCCATCTTGTCGGCGAACGTTTTCTTGAAACGCACAAATTGCACCTTGATTGCAATGATTGCAGTTAAAGTTTGGATTGACCAAAATCGGTGCACGCTCAGAAATTTCTCGCAAATCTTGAACGGTACACAGGCGTCTGAACATTGTTCCTTCGTCTCGGCACCAACAACAGTTCTGAAACAACACAAAACCAAACTTAAATTCCGTTGCGGCTTGGTTTGTAGTCCGAATACAGTTTGCAGGACCAAACCCGAGCTTGTAGCCAATAAGCGGCCAGAGGAGTCAACCCCAGCCCTTGTTGGAAACTTAGCTTCCCGTCGAGAAAAGTTTCAACCTTGCTTGTAAGTCATCAGAAACCCTTGTTACCGCGCCTATAAATCATTTGGCATTTCTACTAAAGGCGAGCTGGCTACGGGCATGGCTCAAACTCGCTTTAATAACTTTCGTTTCGGTCTGGCTGGTGTATTTAATAGTTATATAATATTTCGTTTACAAATTTGCTGTAGTACAAAATTGTTGCATCCATGAACGAATATTTTGTGTATATCTGAAGCTTATTACAATAAGCAGTGGTAAAGGTAGCGACATAGGGTTGTGCTATACTCACCGCGATCAGTCAAATGCCGCCGCTCGCCGCTGTATGCTACCAAATTCATTTTGCCTATATATTTGTTACGGCAGCGAGCGGCGGCGTGCGTCGATGTAAAAAGAATAGCGCTAACCTTAGGCACCTCATTCATGCGTTTGTGATTATAAAAAATGTCGACCTTTTACCTACAATATTTGTCGTTTAAAATTGCACAACTTCAAAATCCGTAAACTATTTGATATATGAATTTTAAATCTAATCCGACTACTAAAGTCGAAAAATAATTGATACTGAATCCAAAATCAAAGAGTATCGTTTACAAGTTAAAGTATCACTGTAAATTGCAATGAGTTAATTAATCAACTCAGACGGAAAGTTAGTTATTTGTGAGTAAACACCGGGCAACTCTAGCTCACTGTGAGTTTCGTTGATTCTTACTCTGAGTCGAGATGATTCCGGGGAAGTTGATTAATTAAATCAGAATGAGTTGAATCAACGCAAAATTTTGAGTTCTGATAGTCCTAACTCAGACAGAGTGATTCAACTCATTGTGAGTTAAAATCAACTCACTGAAATTTACAGTGGCACTCACATCAATACATCGCCAACGATCAATGGTTCGTCGGAATGGCAGTGGACAGTTCCAGATGCCTTGATCCCCGTTTGTTGGACAATGAAATCCGTTCCGATCCGAGCACGCGTCTGAAAACAAAATTTGAATAAGATTCTTTACTTTCAGCAACATCCTGGTTTATACGCGCTAAATCGAATTGTTTCTAGTCTTATTGGGTGCGTAGGTTCAGGATTTAAACCTATACGGCCATTTATTTCTTAGGTTTTATCGAACGCTTATCCCTAAAAGTAATATTTCTTGATTTACGTATCGTTTTTATACTGCCAGCCAATTATTTGTCTAACAGGGCAATGGACAATTGAAAATTTTGTCAAACGTTGGTTAGCAAATGTAAAGCTGGTTTGATGAATTTCAACAAATATTATTTAACCGAAAACTTCTCGTGTTCAACTCCGCTTAAAACCTTTCTGACTCGAGTTTACTGGCCCAAGTGCAAGTTTATGCCTAAGCCATAGTTTACTTCAATTTAAATTACACTGCTAATTTCTATGTCTACGAACAACTGTACTTTAAGCAATATGGTACTTGCAAACCCTTTTAATGTGTCACGTGACATTGGAACACTTGTATGCTGAGTTAACCTGTGTACCCGTGCTTTGTATAGCAATATCATTTTGTCTTCGCGTCTCATATGATGGTAACAAAAATTTATGTTAATATGAAATCGACACGTGACAAAACGTGGCCCGACTGCCCCAGTTATAACGTGAACTCCGCTTTATAGTGTCAATGCGTTTGTGCAAATTTTGTTACAAGTAATACTGTCAAGCTAACTGTACGAAACGAAATTGTTACGAAGTTATAGTGGTAGATTGCTTAACGGGCTTGTAATAGGTTTTACTGTTCATATAGAAATATAAGATAAAAGTATGAAAAACTGACATATTTTTCAATTAGTTTTATTGTCAATACATTTGGTTTCGTTTGTTAATTTTCTGTCAATTTTAAAAATTAAATGAAATAATAAAATAAAGAGGCCCATGTTACTTTTAGGCCCGTCCCGGTTCCTGGTGGGTGGTCTGTAAAAGAGGACGTTTGCATTCCAGATTACATTTTTTTTGCTTAGGCTTAAGCTTATAGGCTTAGGCTTAAGAATACGCTTTTGTAACGCTTATGCTTTGACTTAGGTTTAGGAATACACTTTTGCAACGTTTATGCTTTGACTTAGGCTTACGAATACACTTTTGCAACGCTTATGCTTTGACTTAGGCTTAGGAATACACTTTTGCAACGCTTATGCTTTGACTTAGGTTTAGGAATACACTTTGGCAACGCTTATGCTTAAACTTAGGAATACGCTTAATCTACTGTTACGGCCCTGAAAGTAACATTGGCCAAATAACGAGTGTAAATAATAATGGTGTTTAATCCAAGTAACATTGAGTCAGAATTGTATTCATACAGAACGACATCATACAAGCAGTGTCTTACCGACTCCAGCATACAACCACGACGCCGATACAGCGAGCAAACTGACGGCAATAATTGGTGGCATCATGACAATTGTGTAAAAGGAAGAAAAGGCCAAACTTAATTGCTGAATACTAAATATGACTGAAGCAAAATATTACAATTCATTTGCAAGCGTTTTAAGCGAAGCCAGATGTATTGTCTACAATTTTTTTCGTCCATGTAATGATCAAGGGCGGACCGCTTTTCTGTGGAACTAGAATAGAGTAAGCTTAAGCTTTAGACTAATTTGTTTTGCTCGGCTTAGGATTTGGCTTAGGTTTAGGCTTAGGTTTAGGCTTTGGCTTAGGCTTAGGCGTAGGTCTAGGCTTAGGCTTAGGCTTTAGCAATATGCTTATACGGCTGTTCCGCCCTGGTTCTTTAAATAGGCCGATTTTTTATGTTTTTCGTCAAGCGTGGACAAGATTAGAAAACTACAACGCGATATTATTAAAGTTGGAACGCCAAGCACGTGTGTTACTTGAACATAGTTCCTGCAGTCAGTTGCATTCGTATCCTATTCGATGTAAAATAAAAGCATTCAAATCACAGGTTTCTATTCGCCAGGTTTAGAGTAACAAATGTTGCAACCACTTTGACTAGTAACCTAAATAAATTTACAGTGCTCAGCAGTTGAAAATTTCACTTCAAAAGCCAGAATTTTCGGACCAGTTGTGTGAATGTTGTTATGTTTAATCTATGCCGAATCCTCCAAAATTGACAAAAATGTGCTAAACCACTCGTTCAGTATTCTTGAAGAAGCAACAGTTTTCTAATTAAACGGTAAATTCCAACTTCTGTCGAAATTCAACGTTGTATTTCATTAGTAGAACGCACGCAAACAGCAAGCAGACGTTTTAAGAGCACGAAAGCACAACTTGACTAAATTAGCATACAGTATTTAGTATTAGCTTTAGACAAAAATACGTTTAAGCTGCAGTTAGCGTAAAGAATAACCGTAATTCATTGCTATTTCAGCCAATGTTACTTTAAGGGACGTAACAGTAGATTGAGCGTATTCCTAAGCCTAAGCCCAAGCGTTGCAAAATGTGTAAGCCTAAGCCTAAGCCTAAGCCTAAGCCTAAGCCTAAGCGTTGCAAAAATGTGTTTCTAAGCCTCGGCCAGAGCCTGATCCTAAGCCTAAGAAAAAATGTAATCTAGAATCTAAACTTACTGTTTTATGCACTCACCAGAAAACCTGGACGCCCTTTAAAGTAACATGGGCCGCTATTTCGATGCTGTGGACTGTGTAACGATCATTGACGCAACGATTTTTTTTCGGCGACGAATATGCTTATACTACAGTTACGGTCGTATACATTGGTCGATATTTTCACGGTGGCGCTAAACACATCGAGCAACGTCTGCTTTCAAGGCAATAAAAATCATTTTGGAGTGGCGTTCCGCAATGCCAAAAAATAGCGCCAGGTCAAATTGTTTTTCAGAAACTCGATAACCTTATCATTTTTAACTTTGTCTAACCGAAATTCCTTGGTTTCACGCGGCTTAGAAAAGAAAATAGAGTTTCTAGAAAACATCAAAAAACAAATTTTTCAAATATTGCTTATAAATGATATCTTTAATCATAGGTCAAACCAACTCATCGCGTGCATACGAATTAGTGCTTGATGCTTAACAGGTTTACGCGCACGAACAGTACATAATCTCTACAAGTATGGTAATCCGTTCGGTGTCGAGCGTCAAACTACTATAGCTGAGTGATGGTAACAACGGCCCATAGCATTTTTAAGGCCGTCCAAGTTTCTGGTGGATGGGTAAAAAAGAGTAGGCTTAGATTCTAGACGACATTTTTTGCTTAGCCTTAGGTTTAGGCTTACGAATACACAACTTTCAACGTTTATTTTTAGGCTTATGCATAGAAGTATGGTTAATTTACTGTTATTCGGTCCAATCAGTAGGTCACTGTAATGATCACCCGTTGTAAAGTTCGGGATTCGAATCCTAGCTTGAAATTATATTACAGCTAAAATAGAAATGAAGTATTTTATATGGGGTGAAAAAATTAAATTACGTTAAAACCCGTAAACCATGGCACGCTATTTTATTGACATCAACTACTTAAAATTTTAACGTTTATTCAAATTTGTATATTGTAGAAACTGTACGACAATGAAAGTTTTACTGAGTGTTTTACAACAAAAAACGACTAAATTAACTGAAACAAACCAAACAAAAATTAATTTTCTCGCTCAATAATTGTATTATACTGAAACAGAGCATTACTAACATATTTGAACCCATAATCAGTTGTTCAAAACTCGAAAATCAAACAAATATTTCAACTGTTTTCAGTGTCGATTTGATAATCAAACAATTTACGCCGATATGTTTAGTGAATTTTACTTTAATAAACAACATAACATCAATACAAACAAAACACATTTGATGGGTCAGATACGCAAAAGTTCGTCACGCAATTTTAAGCACGATTTCTTTGGCCAAAAAACACTAAAGGGACGCCGAAAAATTATTATAACCAGAATATATCAAAAATATCTGCTACTAAGATGTGTTAGATTTGCGTCATTGTGTACTAGTGAAAAATTGAAATGAAACGATCCAAGTTATAAATTCGTCAGGTAAAGATTTTTGATTTCAAGCAATACCATTAATTATAACAAGTATAGTTGAATTATATAGGGCAGTAAAATGCAGCGACGCGTTACACTACAATCAAAACCAAATAAAAACGTAACATTTTTTGATAAACTAAATTTTGACCAAAAATTAGCCAAAAAATATATTTTTAATATTAATTTTGGACATAATTTTTGATGCGTTATGAACCCAAATTAGGTATAAAAAATTCATGGTATACAATCAATCAACTGTTGACAAACTTTGGTAAAACCCTATCGTTGACGTCATAAATATTTAGAAATTTGAGTCGAAATCAAAACACTTGAAAACCAACAAAAGTCAAGCAGGACTACAATGTAAATTTCAGTTAGTTGATTTTAACTCAGAATGAGTCGAATCACTCAGTCTGAGTTTGGACTGTCAGAACTCTGAATTTTGAGTTGATTCAATTCATTCTGAGTTAATTGATCAACTCACCCAGAGTCAACTCAACTGAGAGTGAGAATCAACTTAACTCAGAGTGAGTTAATGTATACTGATTTTAGTTCAGAAATAACTAACTCGCTAGCTAAATTGATTGATCAACTCATTGGAATTTACAGTGTATATGCTTTTTACTAAGTTGTCTGCAAGGGCGTAATGTAGTAACCTGAATAAGAGGAGGCACTAATATTTTTTGGCTTCTCAGGAGGGTACCACCTTATATTCGGTTACAGACTGCTTATTTTTAACACGTCCTTTGCCACCCATTGTTACTGATATATATCCGGTATTGCAGCTATCCGTTGAATTGGAACGTTTATTTGTATTGTATCAATGGAGCGCTATGCGTTCTCGTAAATCCAATTGTAATGTCGGTTAAATTGACCGACTCAGACGCTTTAAGCCTTATTACCAAAATATAGAAAACTTTAGCCGACTCGATGCAAAGTTTATAAGTTACATCAGAAAATTGACCAATGCTATTTTTAGGACAGTAACAGTAGATTAAGCGTATTTTTAAGCCTAAGCCTGAGCGGTGCAAAAGACCATTCTTAGGCCTAAAGCTTAAGCGCTGCAAAACAGCATTCCTTAGCCTAAACGTAAGCAAAAAATGTAGTCTAGAATGTAAACCTACTGTTTTACACCGACTAGAAATCAGGACGGCCCTAAAACTGACATGTGCCAGAAAATTTATATCTGTCATAAATTAATCGTCGGTTTTTTAAATATTTCAAAGCTGTTTCAACTGGTTGCATATAAAAACTAAACCACTGAAAAATCATCAGTGTAATCAGTTTAAAAGTCAGCCGAAAAATTATAAATTAAAAAATCATACGCAACTCAAACCATCGACTCCTTTTTTGAAAAAAACGTGTTATTTTGAAATATTCAAACAAAACGAATTAATGTTTTCTGTACACAGTATTTACAAGTTTGTGTCGTAAACCTAAATTTAAACACTTTTACAAACTATGAACGCTTTTCTGCGCTGTTCAAATTTTTCAATTTGTTCACAGAAATCGTTGGTTATTCTGGGCGTTAATTTAGAGTTGTCGCCAAAATGGCGACTGCCATTTATTTGATGTGAAACTTTGAAAATATAATTTCAAGTTACAAACAAGTATTATTGTTTCAGTTTTCATGATAAAATGCAAATGATACAAAATACAGCATTTTTTGTCTTACAAATTACCACAACAAAACTGTTGAAAATAGAGTCAAACTTGTACTACTAACATTAATATTTGGACGCAGAAAATGAAAGTAGTATGAATTGCACAAGTTTGTGTGTGTTTTTTCACAGTACCAGACTGTCAATAATTTGCACAAAAAATATTACGAAAAACTGCAGAAACATTTAGTTTTTATGGTGTTTATAGACGATTTCAATCGCCTCGTTTGCGACCTCTGTCGACAATTTATCAGTGTATTTTGCTCGTTTTTATAGAGTAAAACTGCCATATGATATTTGGCTTGCAATGTTACTGTTTTCCAATTAAATTGAGCAAATACAACAGCGAATCAAACTGCGACTGAACTTATAACAATTTAACTTTGAGAAAATTAACATTAAAACTATGCATTCGGTCGATACAAGATTGCAAAACAATAGTGACGACCTTTTCAATACTCCAAGACCGGAGGCACACTGCAAAAAATGGTGAGTCAAATTGACTGTCTCCGAAATAGGCTTTTCCTGACTACACAAACTGAGTCAAAATTCGACTCCGTCAGCGTCAAGTGTCAAAATTTGCACAGAAGTACAGTAAGTAACTCGAATGCAATAAATGTGATGAATTTGAAACCTCACATTGAGAATACGGGTTCTGGAAGATAATGTGAGTTGCACGCTAGAGTGTAAGTGCAAAAATTTTCTTAACTGATTTTGGAAATTAACTCTTTAACTCAAAGAGTATACTATGAGCAACTAAATACAAGTAATATCCGAGCAACACAGACCCTGTGAGCAGTGTTTAGGACATCTCTTAAATAATCGCTTAAAACGTAACGGGGCCCGTGGCCAATGGAAGGTAGGGGGCTCAGCCCCCTCTGGAAAAATTTTGACCCTCCTAGAAGATTTTCAATCTTGCTTGTAAGTCATTGAAAACCCTTGAATGCCCCTGCTAAAAATCTTTTGCCCCCCCAGCAAGGTGAGCTGGCTACGGGCCTGAGCGAAAATTTTGACAACAGTGCGGAAAGCTTCTTAAACTTCACAATTTGTACATTAGAGTAATTTTGTCTCATGTCAAACTCCGGTTCTGGCTTCGGCAAAACTTGTTGACACGAGGCAACGCACAGTAAATTCCAGTGAGTTGATTTTAACTCAAATTGAGTTGAATCACTCAGTCTGAGTTAGGAGTATCAAAACTCAGAACTTTGAGTTGATTCAATTCATTCTGAGTTAATGACTCAACTTACCCAGTGTCAACTCAATTCACTGTGAGAATCAACTCAATTTAGGGTGAGTTAATGTTTACTGATATTATATTATTCAGAAATAACTAACTCGCTCGCTGAATTAATTAATCAACTCATTGAAATTTACAGTGCGGTATTTTTCTTCTCGACTTGTGCCGTTCCAGTGTTACCAATAAAAGTTTGTGGTGATTACAACAAAATAAAGCGATTACGTATTTTTGGTATCAATACACTGGAATATTTAACAAATTTTTACTGACCGCAGAAATAAGGGTGAGTAAATGCGGGTCACCGGTAAAGAAACTTTGCGCGGGAAACATCCGCGGGTAAAAAATGAAGGATTGTAAAGTTTGCAACGCTACACTGTAAATTGCATTGAGTTGATTGATCAATTCACAGCTAGCGAGTTGGTTATTTCTGAATTAATACCAGTGAACATTAACTCACTCTTAGTTGAGTTGATTCTGACTCTGAGTTGAGCTAACTCTATGTGAGTTGACTAATTAGCTAAGAATGAATTGAATCAACTCAAATTTGACCTAATTCACAGCTCAGACTTTTGAGTAAATTAAGCCTAACACAGTCTGAGTGATTCAACTTATTCTGAGTTAAAATCAACTCACTGAAATTTACAGCGTAACTTAATTGTTCGCAATCATCAATTCAACTACATTTGTTTTTTTAGTTTTAAATGTAAAAGTTAGCTGATACTATGCCCATCTATGTCACACTCTACCGACGGATGCGTGGCCAGCACGTCTGTTTCGTCTTAAAAATACCTGACCCAGGTCTTTTACCATAGATAAAAAGACTTCTCTCGGCTTCTGAAATGAAGCCACGCCAATATAGTAAACGCTCTGTGTTGTTACAACTACGTGTGTTCTATACAATAACTCCGAACCGCAGCTTATTTCCGGCAATACCATATTGAGACTTTAGTATTCTTACACCGTTTACCATAGTAACCGGGTGTTATTAGTTGCTTATACAGGCTTCAGCATTGTTCTCTTATCGAAACCGCTATATACTTTGCTTTTATATATACTGTAATTTCTATTTTTACCTCGTACTTGCTTGTACTGTTGCAATTATAATGGAACCTTTTTGACATCTGGTATGCAGCGCCGTTAGCGGTAAAACGGTAATTTCGAGGTAATTCTGTAAGACACTGAGATAAAATTGCTTTCAACCTAAACATTGTATAGGGTTAACGGCCAGTGCTACTTCTATGACCGTAACAGTAGATTAAGCTTATTCGTAAGCTTAAGCCTAAACCAAAATGTTGAAAAAAAGTATATTCCTATAGTCTAGGCCTAAACCTAAACCTAAGCAAAAAAATGTCTACAATCTAAAAGCCTGCTTTTTTACGGGCCGACCAGAAACCGGGATGGAGTTAGAAGTAACTTAGGCTGTTTTAACGATGAAAGTGAACGGTAAAGTTTCAGTTGTGGGTTGAAAGTTGGGGTTTTGTGTATAAAGAAATGTAAGTGGGTAAACATTTTCTACCCTGCCCGACATTTAACCGGCGAAATTTAATTTTTACCCACAGGTATGTGTGATCGGGTTCGAAACACGGACAATAAAGCAGGCATAATGCGAAATTACTGCAAATTTGTCAAGAATATAAGCTGGATTGTCAATTTTGACACCATTCAGCATAAGTCTACAATTTCAATTACACTAAGATTAGTACAGTTGAACTATGAATTTGAAATATATCAAGTTTAGCCAGCGACTTAAAACCTGTCCACGATGAGACTCTGGGTCGTTTCAAGAAACTTATTTCAGTTCTGTAAAAAATTTCAACTCTTTGTTGACGTTCTGAAATAATGAGCTTAAATTGTGAACGTTAATGGTTGCCAACTGCAATTTTTTGTTAATTTGCACCATTGTGCACACTATTTTGGTAACAAGCGTGCGTAGTTGACTAATTTCAACGAGGTAATGCTTTGTTTGGTCCTAATTAACGTTTTACTAACCAGAAACCAAAATCCAAATCCAGACAATACCAAAGAAATAGTTAGGAATCGGGTCGAATATGGATAACTTTCGATTCATTTTAGAGGTTTCCGACTTACAAAACGCTGTTTGAAAGATGTGTGAAAAAACAAAATGAGTTCAAAATAAACGCTTTATCCTTGATGCGATTTGTTACTTGCGACTGGTATAAAGGTAGGCGTGTAGCAAGATCACATTGCTAAGGAGGCTAAAACATTTTCAGGAGTAGCATACAAGGGTTTTCAATGACTTGCAAGGATAAAAATTTTCTAGCCGGCTATAATTCTTACAGGTGTACTGATCCCCTATGGCACCCCTTGGATACGGGCCCAGTATAAAGTGAGTATTGTTGCACAGGACACGGGTATTTGTTTCTGCCAGAGTTAAAATACGTTTTGCACCTCCTGTAATATTGAGGAAATCAAACGGATCTTTGTTTCTCTTGCACAGGCAAAATATGTTTTGCGCCTCCTGTAATATTCAGGAAATGAAACGGATGTTTCTTTTTGGCAAATGCAAAAAACGTTTTGCACCTCCTGTAATATTCAGGAAAGGAAACGGATGTTTTTTTCTGTCAAATGCAAAAACGTTTTGCACCTCCTGTAATATTCAGGAAAGGAAACGGATGTGTTTTTTCTGTCAAATGCAAAAAACGTTTTGCATCTGCTGTAATATTCAGGAAATGAAACGGATGTTTGTTTTTGACACATGCAAAATACGTTTTGCACCTCCTGTAATATTCAAAAAAGGAAACGGATGTTTTTTCCTGTCAAATGCAAAAAACGTTTTGCACCTCCTGTAATATTCAGGAAATGAAACAGATGTTTGTTTTTGGCATATGCAAAAAAACGTTTTGCACCTCCTGTAATGTTCAGGAAATAAAGCGGATGCTTGTTTCGGACACAGGCAAAATATGTTTTGCACTCCCAGTAATATTTCGATGTAAACTGCGCTGATTGTTGACCGAACTGCAGAACGGTTTGTTTTGAGTCAGATCGATTTCTGTTGCGATGCGATTTCTGCACCTTTGCGTAGTTCCTAAAAGCCGGGTGCAATGACCGTTCACAGTGGCAAGTCTCAACAGCGCATATCGGGTAGACAACTTCAGTTAGGAAAATTGGGCTCATGTACACTGTAAATTGCAATGAATTGATTAATCAATTCAGCTAGAGAGTTAGTTATTTCTGAATTGATATCAGTACACATTAACTCACTCTCAGTTGAGTTGATTCTCACTCACAGTTAAGTTGACTCTGGATGAGTTGATTAATTAACTTAGTATGAATTGAATCAACTCAAAATTCTGAGTTCTGATAGTCGTAACTCAGACTGATTGACTTAACTAATTCTGAGTTAAAATCAACTGACTGAAATTTACAGTTAAAGATCAGAGGCAGAACGTTCTTCTGTGGGACTAGAATAGAATAAGAATAAGCTTTAGTCGATTTTTTGCTCGGCTTAGGCTTAGGATTAGGAATAAGTTCACTCATAACGATTGGGCTTAGGCTTAGGCTTAGTAAAAAGCTTATAATGCTGTTCCGCCCCGGTTCTTTTGGCCGAAAATTGTAAAAAATTTAGCATTTGAAGAAATATAAAAACTGTCGAATTTACCGTAGAATATGTCAATTTTTAGTCCGAATCCAGCAATTTCGATTGTACCTTGATACTCGTATGTTTATATATGTTGTAGAAGCTGGTGTATTGTTTCATGTTACATATGGAAATGGACTGTATCACTAAGTAAACAGTTGTAGCAGAGCCTAGTATATATTCAGCCTACCTAAATCTACCTGGACGGTTGACGCTATATTGCGTTTGATTTATCATGTGGTTTGTTACCAAAGAAAATTTTCAATCACTGTAAATTCCAATGAGTTGATTAATCAATTCAGCTAGCGAGTTAGTTATTACTGAATCGGTAAACATTAACTCACTCTGATTTGAGTTGATTGTCACTCTGAGTTGAGTTGACGCTGGGTGAGTTGATTAATTAACTCAGAATGAATTGAACCAACTCAAATTTCTGAGTTCTTAAAGTCCTAACTCAGACTGTGTGATTCAACTCATTCTGAGTTAAAATCAACTCACTGAAATTCACAGTGTATATACTGTCTTTACCTAATTTTATCCTAAGTGACTGGTTGACAATTTTCCGGTGGGAAATAACACTATTTGTGGGTTGAAATTTTGCAGTGTTCGCGCACACACAAGTTTATATTGGAAAAAATCAAATATGTCATACACTGTAAATTTCAGTGAATTGATTTTAACTCAGAATGAGGTGAATGCACACAGAAGTCTGTGCTATGAATTAGGTGTTGCAGAACTCAGAATTCTAAATTGTGAACTTATTCTGAATTAATTAATCAACTCATCCGAAATTGAATCAACTCAGTGTGAGTTAAAATTCACTGTTATTAAAACTCAGAAACACCCCGAAATAGCTAATTATGTATTTGAGTTGGCGAATCAACTCCTTGGAATTTACAGTGTAATATGCAGAGACACAAATGTATACATAGGGCAGGGTACAGTCGTATGCTGTATACCCATAAACAAGCAATATCAAGGCGAGTTCTAAATTTTTTCGAATTTGGTGCGTTTACTAATTGTGTTGCACCAACGTTTTCTGGTAATAAAAGCATAGCAAAACATTTGGAGTTTTAAAATTGTACAATGCCCTCCAAGTGCGGAAATTGTTAACTTCCATTGTATCCGCTTTAAAATTTTACAACTCTTAGCCAAAAGTACTGTAGTGACCCAAGTTTGACGGGGTAATAAGAGAAGAAGGGGGTTTCCATTTTGAGTCCCAATCAATAGGAGTCCGTATCTCTAATAAGAGTGCGTAAGCGGATAAAGTTCCCAAACCCTAAAAAGAGTCCATAAATATCAATTAACCCTAATTGTAGTGCATAAATAACTCCGTACCCAAATGAAGAACAAATAAATAACAGTCCGTAACCGAACAACAGGGGGTTATCGTCTCGAGAGGCCAAACAAACATCGTTCCCCCTCTTATTCAGGTCACATAATTGATTTAAGTAAATTTGCGTTTATGTACAGATATCTATGAATTATGGTTAGAGGCATTAAACTCTGAACTCATACGGACTCGAATTCAAAGTTTTAGACTCAATCAAATCTACAGATCCTATAGATGGAAGCCTTGGACTCAAAACATGAGCTACGTTATATTTAACCTAGAAAAGTTTCATTTTTCGGGGGCACGCAGTTTACACTACTTAAATTTGTATGCGAACCGCAATTTGTGTTTGGGACTATCTAGTTGCCAACTGGATCGTATAGGGTGTTCGAGACACGATATATGATTTGTTTGTCTTGCTTTCTATTTTAGTTTAGTGAAATCCTGAAATATCACGTAAAAATTTGTTCAATATGGTAACGTAGCCTAAAAACGGTATCATGTTTTCCAGTTATATTTTTAATTTATACGGGTAAAAATGGCACCAAACGCAACACAGCATTGCTACGAAGTAACCAAAGAACTTGGAAAGGGCAGTTACGGTAAAGTGTATCTTGTCACAGATGCGCTCAGCAATCGTCAAGTATGAAAGTTTTGTATAAAGTAGATGACCAATGTTACTTTAAGGGGCGTAACAGTAGATTATAAATGAAATTGCGTTTACCGAGCTAAAGATAAACGCATTTGTTTATGAATTTATTAATATAAAGTTTAAGTCTATATAAATATCATGGGCGTAGCCAGGATTTTTGTTTCGGGTGGGGCACACAAATACTTTAAATATATATCGTGTGTGAATCAATTTTCAACAATCAGCATGTGCAGCAGGGTGGAAAACGCAACTGGATTATACCGGAATCGGAATCAAAACTACAAATTTTGTGACAGCATGCATAATTTGTATTAACAAATATTATAATTTAGTGTAAAATACATTTTGTAACATATACCTCTAAAGCAATGTCGGTTTCAGTTAATAGGAAAACATCAACAACAAGTGTGTGGGAGTGAAACGAACAGAATATCCTAGTTTGAATTGTATCAAAAATGAAATTTATCCAAAACTATAAATTTTTCCTTAAATTATATAAATTTTTTTGTTTGAAACGACAATGTAACAAGTTTTGGAATGTTTTCACATAAACCCATAAAAATGTCAATTTATTTACAGAATTTTTTATTATTGGAAATACAAAAAACACAATTGTATACATTAGTAGTTCAATTGGGTATACGAGCCAAAATCTATTTCGCCTAGTGTGCTAAACTAACTATAATTTTAAGTGTTGTTGCTTTCAGCTCGTTCAAAAGATTATCGACCTCAGCAACTGCAGTGTTCGATCAAGAAAATCAGCCGAATTAGAAGTCAAACTGTTGTCAACACTGAAGCATCCGAACATTGTTCGCTATAGGGTAAATTTTATGCTTAAAAAATTTCATGACCAATGTTACTTTAAGGGGGCGTAACAGTAGATTAAGCGTATTGCTAAGCCTAAGCCTAAGCTTAAGCGTTGCAAAATTGTGTTCCTAAGCCTATTAGCCTAAGCCTAATGCCTAAGCGTTGCAGAAATGTATTCCTTAAAGAAACCAAATCACATTTAGCTTTGACATAAATTTAAAAAATATTTAAGTCTTAACATATCAAAATTTTCAGCTTGCTTGTAAAAGTCAACGAAAAGCCTTGTATGCCACTACTGAAAAAAATTTCACCCCCTCCCTAGCAAGGTGAACTGGCTGCGGGCCTGATATATACATATCACTTTAAGGCTCAAACTTCAACCCAATCCCTTCAATGCTTAAACTTTCACCTGTGCAATACTGTTTTTTCATTGGTTGTTGTTATCAGCAGCGAAACCAAATTAACCGAATAGGACTTTTTTTAGTAAACGCTAAATTAAGAAAATTGTCGCGTTTTTATTTCTAGGATTCTCACGAAACGCCTACAGGACATCTGTACATTTATATGGAATACTGTGAAATGGGTGATTTGTACAAAATTATTTGTCGTCGTGCCGAACTGGATCAATTTTATTCAGAGTCTCAAATATTGGATTGGTTCGTTCAAGTCACAATGGCGCTACAATATTTGCATGAACGCAACGTTCTGCATCGTGATCTCAAAACACAAAATATTTTTTTGACTAAAAATCATGTCGTTAAAGTAAGATTTTTTTGCCAAATTGTATCACCTCCCCTATACTGTAGTGACCCGAATAAGACGTGGGGACTGACATATATTTGGCCTCTCCAGAGGGTACCCCTACCTTGTTATGCGGTTACGGCTGTTACTTATTTTCAAACAGTACTCCGCCACCCTTCCTTACTGACATATATCCGGTATTGTAACTATCCGTTGAATTAAACGTTTTTCCTTGCATCAAAAGCTTAAGCAATAATGCAACGTTATACTATGGAATGTTACTTTCAGAACATAAGCAAGTTTCATTTGGCCCTCTAGTCATTTATTCGCTACAATTGGGATAATTGACATTCATAGACACTAATTAGGGTTTAGGGACTCTATCCCCTTACGGACTCTTATTAGGGATACGGACTCCTATTGATTGGGACTCAGAATGGGGACCCCCTCTTATTACCCCCACCCTCTTATTTGGGTCACTACAGCATACGCCCGTGCCTGTGAGTTTATGTGGCGATGAACGTACACTGTAAATTCCAGTGAATTGATTTTAACTCAGAATGAGTTGAATCACTCAGTCTTGGTTAGGACTATTAAAACTTACAATTGTAAGTTTATTCAACTCATTCTAGTTTAATTCATCAACTCCCCCTGAGTCAACTCAACTCAGACCGAGTTAAAGTTTACTGTTATTAACTCAGAAATAATTACTAACTTTCCATCCGAGTTGATTAATTAACTCACTGAAATTAACAGTTTAGCGAGCGAGAAAATGTTTCGACATCAGCTGACTACGGCTAGTAAAAGTGCTTTTCTACAATCTTTGTAGAAATTTTGGGGATACCTGCATCACCTTAGCAAGCGAGAAATTTTTTTGACATCAGTAGGTTATTCTACACCCTGTCAAAGCGCTTTTTCTGCGGTCTTTCTAGAAATTTTGTGAATATATACCTCTATCATCTTTTTGTACATGAAGCTGCCAGTGAGTTTATAGCCCATGTTACTTTTAGGGGCGTCCAGGTTTCTATTGGGTCTATAAAAGAGTAGGCTTAGATTCTAGATTACATTTTTTGTTTATGCTTAGGCTTAGAAACTCATTTTTGCAACGCTGAGGCTTAGGCTTAGGCTTAGGAATACGCTTAATCTACTGTTACGCCCCTTACAGTAACATTGGCCGAGTTGATTATGCATATTTCACAGTAATTTGCGCAAATAGTTTTTCAATTTTCAGCGAGAATGTCTATTAAAACACAACAATTTTGAAATTCGTATCATCATTATTCGTTTACATTTGGGTCAACAACTAAAAACGTTTTTTCTTCAAAATATCGAGTTTATGATGTTAAAATTTAATATTTTCAGGTCGGCGATTTTGGCATATCTCGTATACTTGACTCAACAACTGATATGGCAACAACACTGGTCGGAACGCCGTACTACATGAGCCCTGAAATATTTTCAAACAAACCGTACAATCATAAGGTAAATAGAAAATTCGTATGGTAAACTTTAAAGTAAAATGTTTTGCAAAAAGAAACTTAAAATGTTACTGTGTTGCAAAAATGTGTGAAATCTGGCAAAGTCTCGTTTACCTATTTTGTTACAAATTGTGGCCAATGTAAAGAACAGGGCGGAACCCTATTAAAAGCATATTCGCAAGCTTTAGCCTAAGCCTAAGCGTAACAATGCGTTTATTCCTAAGCCTAAGCCTAAGCGTAAGAATGCGTTTATTGTTAAGCCTAAGCCTAAGCGTAAGAATGCGTTTATTCCTAAGCCTAAGCCTAAGCGTAAGAATGAGTTTATTCCTAAGCCTAAGCCTAAGCGTAAGAATGCGTTTATTCCTAAGCCTAAGCATAACTGTAAACTGTAAGTTTCAGTGAGTTGATTTTAACTCAGAATGAGTTGAATCACTCAATCTGAGTTAGGACTATCAGAATTCAGAATTTTGAGTTGATTCAATTCATTCGGAGTTAATTCATCAACTCGCCCAGAGTCAACTCAACTCAGAGTAAGAATCAACTCAACTCAGAGTGAATTAATGCTTACTGATATTAATAATTCAGAAATAACTAACTCGCTAGCTGAATTAAATAATCAACTCATTGAAATTTACAGTGTAAGTCTAAGCAAAGCAAAAAAATTAGTTTAAAGCTTAAGCTTACTCTTTTCTAGTTCAACAGAAAACGTTCCGCCCCTGATTAATACATGGGCCCAAATTGTTGCTAAAATTTAAAAAGATTAAAATATTTTTAAGTATTTTTCAGTCAGACGTTTGGGCGCTTGGATGTTGTTTGTACGAAATGACAACATTGAGACATGCATTCAACGCGAAAGATTTAAGTTCATTAATGTACAAAGTTTGCAAAGGAAAGGTTGGTTTACGTCGGGCCCGTAGTCAAGGGTGTGGGGGGGCCAGGGGAGTTTAGCCGCCTTCTGGAAGAATTTTAGCTTCCCGTAGAATATTTTCAACCTTGCTGGCAAGTCATCGAAAACCACTGTATGCCAATGCTGAAACGTGTTTAGGATCTCGTATCAAGCAACCTGGCTCCAGGCCTGGTTCACGTTCGAAATAATTTTGCAGTTCTTTCGTGTAGTCGAGGGTTTTGTGTTCAAAACGTGCCCCCCATGTGATTTTTGTTCATGGGTTTTTAGGAACTTTTGATTGAGTTGAATTCATTCACAAGCATGAGCTCTGAATTACGTTTTTGTCAGAACTTAGGATTCTGAATTGATTGAACTCATTTTGAGTTAATTAATCAACTCGCCCGGAATTTAATCAGCTCATAATGTGTTAATATTTATTGTCAATAACTCAGAAATTACCAGAAATAACTAATTCTGTCTGTGTTGATTAATCAACTCATCGGAAATTGGGTACAGTGTAAAATTTTATGCAGTTGGAAACGATTTTACAGCTGACTGTAAGTTTAGCTATAAAATATTGCTCCAGGAATCACATTAGTATTTTATATTTGCCATATACTGTACTGACCCGAATAGGTGGTAATAAGAGGGGGGTCCCCATTTTGGGTCTGAATCAATAGGAGTCCGTATTCCTAATACGAGTCCGTAAGCGGATAGAGTCCCTAAATCCTAATTAGAGTACATAAATGTCAATTAATCCTATACGTTTAATTCAACGGATAGTTGCAGTACCGGATATATATATCAGAAACGAACGGCGGCGGAGCGTGGGTTAAAAATAAATAACAGTCCGTAACCGAATAACAAGGTAGGGGTACCCTCTGGAGAGGCCAAATAAATATCAGTCCCCTCTCTTATTCGGGTCAATACAGTACAACGATTAGCAAAATTGTTCCGAAACTGTCTTGTTGGGATCATCCCAATCATGGCCCCAGGAACACGCTTAATAAGGTTTCTGGTGGGTCTATAAAAGAGTGTGTTTAGGTTCTAGTTACAGTTTTTTGCTCAGGCTTAGGTTTAGGCATAGGCTTAGGAATAGGCTTAATATACTGGTTACGCCCCTAATAGTAACATTGGCCCCAGGAATAATAAAGGAACCTTCGCAATTTAAATTTTCCTCATCTCGGAACATTTTCGCTTTTTTTCACTGTGTCTGAACCAGAGCTGCACGTGAACCGTGGGTACCCGCGAGTACCCGCGGGTAAGGCGTGGGCCGAGTAAAAAAATCATTATCCACTTACACCTCTGGTCTGGACGATCCAATATCTCGCAACACTTTTCAAACTATTATTTATTGAAACAGTCAGTATTGAATCATAGCAACATGTGATAGAACAATACTGATTTTGAACGGAACATTTTTATAAACAAACCGTCGTTTAAATGTTTTACACTGTAAATTCCAATGAGTTGATTAATCAGTTCAGCTAGCGCTTTGGTTTATTTCTGAATTAATATCAGTAAGCGTTAATAACTCACTCTGAATTGAGTTGATTCTCACTCTGAGTTGAGTTGACTCTGAATAAGTTGATTAATTAACTCAGGATGAATTGAATGAATCAACTCACAATTCTGAGTTCTGATAGTCCTAACTCAGACTGAGTGATTCAACTCATTCTGCGTTAAAATCAACTCACTGAAATTTACAGTGAACTCAATCAATTTCAGGTCCCGCCTTTACCTGAATGTTATTCAACGCAACTCAACAAACTAGTCGCAGCAACTCTTCATGTAAAGCCTGAAAAAAGGCCGTCGGCATCAAAGATCCTTCGGCATCCTTTCATCAAAACGCATATCATCGCATTTTTAAAATCCACTGGAATGTAAGTTTGTCCCAGCGGTGGGTGGTTGATCCAACGCTTTTTCGTGGGAAAGAATAATTTGTGCGTTTTGAAATTTTACACAGTTTTTCTATATTTTAAAATTGACCAACACTGTCAATTCCAATGAGATTAATTAATCAATTCACAGCTAGCGAGTTGAGATTATTTCTGAATTAATATCAGCAAACACTAACTCACTCAGAGTTGAGTTGACTCAGGATGAGTTCATTAACTCAGGATGAATTGAATCAACTCAAAATTTTGAGTTCTGATAGTCCTTACTCAGACTGATTCAACGTATTCTGAGTTAAAATCAACTCACTGAAATTTATAGTGAAAGGCGCCATTGATGCAAATAAATTTTTGATTTGTGTTGTAAAAGTAATCTTGAATATTTTTCGCCTATTTTGTTGGAAAATACACTGTGAGTTTTAAATAAGCTGCTTCTACCGCAAAAGTTTTACCACGGTAGCGCTGGCGGAGTATATCCCTATTCTTTGACCAAGTAATTTATCATTCTACGTCTAAATTTAAGTTTTTGAAAAATTCTATTTTCCAAGGTCCCAAGGCCTTGCGCAAACGCCGACAGGGGAATAAGCAAATAGACCCTGTATTTGTACACCACCTCGGCTAAACGGAACAATAAACACATAGAGGGTCCGATAATCGCGATGATTTGTTCATTTTCTAGGCAACTAACCGACGCCGTCAACCAGTCAACATGCCAAACAGCTGGAACGGATTCCAAAATTCAAAAAGATACTGAAAAATCTCTAAAATCTACATCGCACCAGAACGGAAATTTTCAAACACCAAATGATATGGCGGAAAAAACAACTCAAACTATTAACTGTCCAAAGTTGCCTTCAATTAATCAGCCAGCGCTATCTGGTTAGTTAATATCAAAATATTTTGACTTTTATACTGTTTGTCACAATAATTTTTAGTCTAGAAATTAGCATTCACAAATATGTATAACAAATCCAGCATAAACTGTTCGTCCAACCGCTGTTAAAAGCTACACCTAAGCGTCATCATACACTGTAAATTTTAATGAGTTGAAAAAATTAATTCATATAGCGAGTTAGCTATTTCTGACTTAATATCAGTACGCATTAACTCACTCTGAGTTGAGTTGATGCTTACTCTGAGTTGAGTTGACCCTAGGTGAGTTGATTAATTAACTCAGAATGAATTGAATCAACTCAAAATTCTGAGTTCCGATATGTCTAACTCAGACTGAGTGATTCAACTCATTCTGAGTTAACATCAACTCTACTGAAATTTACAGCGTAAGCCTAAACCTAAGCCCAGTGGTTGCCTACTGTCTAATCTATAATTTGTTAGCTACGAAATACAAGCCGACGCCATGTCTGAACGACATAATGCCTTCATACTTTGTATTGCTCCTATTGTCAGTTAAGGTTTTGACCAACAAACTGCACAAGCTTTTGAAGTTCAAAATTTGCACAAAAGTAGATTAATTTAAAGTGTTAATTCCTGCTGCATTTCGCCAATCCTTATAATATTTTTCGCAGCCATCGCACCAATTTTGCCATACCCTTAATTCGGCAAGCCACCGCATCAATTGTCCCGTTTGCTAACCAACATAGCAACGGTTTCTGATTGGTTGAAAATAATCAACTCAATACCAACAGTGTAACATTATTGGTCCAATTTTTGTGAACAACAGAATACTCTATCGGGCAGTGATTGGCCAATAGTTTCGTAGTGTATTTTCATTGGAGTTGGCATATTTAGTATTTTTTGATTGGTGCGATTAATTGCGCGCTGATAGGAAACATTATATTTGCCAACAGATAAACCAATCAGGCGTCGTTACTACGGTGGCTATCCACTGTGACAGTGCTGTGGTTAATCTGTCATCCACTTACAATAAGAGTTACACCAATTTGAAAACACAGCTAAGCACTCTGGATTGGCGTAGACGGATATGGAAATGTATCCTCATGAATTTCCGGAAAAAACTAAAAAAATGTCAGTTTCACAGGCTTGTAAAATAATCTGCAGACGCTACCCATGTTCGCAAAAGATTTCTAGGCGGAGTTTTCCTGTCCCCAAATAAAATCTCGGCTACGGCCCCTGAGTGTCAGTACAATATTTGGGTATTGTTTATTTTTAAATATCGGCCTTTATTGAATTAAACTATAAATGAATTTAAGCAAAAATAACTTTATTAATTAGTTATTTTTAATACTTTCTTGCTACAATTGTTTGAATTGCTGCCCAATGTTGCTTTAGGGGGCGTAACAGTAGATTAAGCGTATTCCTAAACCTAAGTCTAAGCGTTGCAAAAATGAGTTCATAAGCCTAAGCCTAACGCCGAAGCCTAAACCTAAGCCTAAGCCTAAGTCTAAACAAAAAAATGTAATCTAGAATCTAAACCTAAGCCTAAACCTTAGCCTAAGCGAAAAAATGTAATCTAGAATCTAAACCTACTCTTTTATAAATCCACCATAAACCTGGATTGCCCTTAAAGTAACATTGGCCGAATTGCTTTCAGCTGGTCAACAAACCAATTGTTATTCAACAAAAGACAACGTGAACGCAATGCGGAAAAGTTCCACAACATCGATGATTGAAGAAACATCGGACAATTCTACAAGATGCCACGATAGCGCATCGCTAGCGAAGGGTGCAAGGAAACGAACAACAATCCGAGGAGAATCCGCGTTTCGAGCTCAACAAGTATATAAGCTGAAATATGTAACTTTGAAAATATTTTATTACCAGTTGCTGATAGGTGTTGTATTTTTCAAACCAATGAATTGGTTAGAGTGACAAAAGTGCCAAGGTTGGCTTCGTTTATAAACGTCAAAAACGTGTCGTTCGTGAATGCCGTAGTTTAGTGTCAGAGGCGGATCCAAAAATTTCAGACGGGGGGGGCGGGCTTTCAAATGTTATGAAACGCAAAATTTGTACGGCAGGTATACCTTATCATTTTATCACCAAAAATTCTGCCGGAAAAATTGTAAAAAATTGTAAGGTAGCGACCTTATAATTTTAACATAAAAAAATTTCTGATGGGGAGACGTAAGCCCTGCCCGCCCTTCTTTCGGATCCGCTAGTGTTTAGTGTGTTTGAAACCTATCTCCTGTGAATTGTACAACAACCAGTATAAGGAAAAGGGTATTTTCCAGGGTGTAACCGGATATTCGTTTCCGTTTCCCTAACAAAAATTTTCTAAGGAGATAAAGCGATCGCTTAACCCTTTCTCACATGAATATTTTCAATTTCATATGAGATGTATTTTCGAGGTAAGATTGGAACCCCAGACTCACGGGTGGGAGGCGCTTACCGTGACCACTGCGCTGCACCTACTCGGACTTGTTTACATTTTTCACTGCACATATATGTTATAAATGTTAAACACTGCTCACAGTGTGCGTATTGCTCGTACATTATTGTATTTAGTTGCTCACAGTATACTCAATGAGTGAAAGGGTGAATACTCCAGAGTGTGAAACGCTTAAAATCTTATCCCGTATTTTCAAATGTGTGCAGCACCTATCACTATTTAGTTATAGGTGTTATAACATTTCAACAAGTGAATGGTGAAGTTCGGAATTCAGCACATTTTTGGCATTTGATTCGCCCTGCTTGTGTTTCAATTTTAAGATTCCCAATTACCAGAGTTTGTTAGTTTGAAAACCTATCTCCTACTGGTGACAGCTTCTATACTTATTTGACAATTCGATCCGTAATATACAGCGTACTGCGACTGCTAATTACAGGGAAACCACTGTTCACAACAAAGCGTTCCTTCTGGCAAACCGTGGTCAAATTTGACTAGCGATGCAAGCTCAACCAGTACAACGAATACATTTATGTGTTCATTTCATGAACGTGCACGCTCGGCGCCTGGCCGTGATCATGAAACTATGCCAACTTTACGTCAGGTATGGCTCAAATTAAATTTTATGTTATTTTGTAAATTTAAGAACTATTTTGACTACTTGGTTTACTTCCACCCCCGTCAAAGCCCTCTCACACCCTTTGTACAGACGTGACTGCATCTGTTGTTTCGTGGGTAAGCAGAAACTTAGATTGTGATTCGCGAGCGGTCACCCTATTCAGTACAGGAAACAGTTTTCGCACGTAAAGTCAAAAAACAGAATATGTGAGGGGACTCTCGAGGTTTTTTTCATTCTACGGAGCTGGTTAGATGTTTTAGTCGTCTAAAACTAAAGACGGTAAAATTAAGGCTAACCCAACACTGTAAATTTCAGTGAGTTCATTTTAACTCAGAATGAGTTGAATCACTCAGTCTGAGTTAGGACTATCAGAACTCAGAAATTTGAGTTGATTCAATTCATTCTGGGTTAATTAATCAACTTACCCAGAGTCAACTCAACTCAGAGTGAGAATCAACTCAAATTTAGAACTTTTTAACTTATAGCGCTCACATATTTGATTGGATGAATAAAATAAGCTAAGGCTTTAGTCTTTAGGATTAAGGTGTGTCTTAGGCTAAAGACTCAGGACGAGCGTAGGCTTGGGAAAATAAAATAGTAGCGTGGGGCTAGAAACGTTTGCGTTTTGTCAAATTAACACTAGTGTGGAGAAAACTAACCAAATACCCAATTTTGGTCAGTTTACTTTTAACAAGTACCCAGGCAACAGATAGAAGCATTCCCTGAGTCAACGTAATTATTCGTTTAGCGAGTGTCACGTTTCTGCAAACACCATTTGAGTTATAATAAAGTTGATATTTGCAAAATGGAGAGGTCCCACCGAGACTTGAACTCGGATCGCAGGATTCAGAGTCCTAAGTGCTAACCATTACACCATGGGACCACAAAACGTTGTGCAGTACCTGTACTCGATATGTAGACATGTACATTCATGTTGTTATAGCATTACACAGTGTTTTATCTGTATATAACTTGTTATAAACAATTTCAGGAACGAAACGTTGTTTCCGCCGGAGCTGCGAGTAAGTTGTAATGTATAACTAAATACATAGTAATTGAGTGTCGGGTCCAGCATATCTTAGTAGGGAATACTTTTGTTGTTGACAATATTGTTTACAGGGGCACCAGCGCAGCATGAGCTGTTACATCAAAACTACCATTCGAAGTCAAGATGTTGAATGCTGCAAATCGTATTTACATTTCACAAAGTTAAATTTTCTACTTTCTACAGTTCCCTGACGCAGCACAAAAAAGGGTTCGCTGACCCAACACAAAAAGGGTTCCCTGACCCAGCACAAAAAAGGTTCCCTGACCCAGCCCAAAAGGGTTCCCTGACCCAGCACAAAAAGGGTTCCCTGACCCTGCACAAAACGGGTTCCCTGACCCTGCACACAAAGGGTTCCCTGACCCAGCACAAAACGGGTTCCCTGAGCCAGCGCAAAAAGGGTTCCTTGACCCAGCACAAAAAGGGTTCCCTGAGCCAGCATAATTTTATAGAATGGCCACGGTACTTTGAGCGTCCGTACCAACTCTTTGATATTTCAGTTGGTTCATTTTAGTAATTGCTTTATACTAAAGAGGCAAGTTTTTTGACGACTTGGCGAACCAAGGTTTCCAGTAGAAGATAACTGTTCCGCCCTGTTCTATACACTGGCCCCCTTTATTGCATGCCAAATGCGTATGTTTTACCGTTTCAGGAGATCCTACAGAAAAGAAATCATCGGTCGATCACGCAAGCAGAATGCATCAACCAAAACTGCCGAAAATGTGAGTCGATACAAATAATTAATGCAAACAGTTTTAACAACATTGGAAATCTCAATGACGAAAATTTATTAATCTTTGGATAGGCTGACACAGGACCCCTCGCATTACTATCGGTTCCAAAAGGGGGCAGAGCGTATTCCTTCTTGTCGGAAAAATTTTGTGATAAAATGATAAGGTTCGATCTCACGATTTTTCGCCGTCAGAAAATTGGCACATATATTGCATACAGTAATCATTGTGTCATTTTTTGCCTGCTTGACTTGCCGTCACAAATGTTTTGATGTGCCGCTGCCTCTCATGCGAGCGGTGCTCATGTAATGGATTGAGCGTGCGGTATATTAATTGGACCCATGTATAGAACAGTGCCGGATCGTTTTCCGAAGGGGCTATAATAGAGTCAGTTTAAGCATTAGACTAATTGTTTTGCTTAGGCTTAGGCTTAGGCTTAGGAACAGACTCATCCGTACGCTTAGGCTTAGGCTTAGGCTTAGGCTTAGACTTAGGCTTAGGCTTAGGCTTAGGCTTAGGCTTAGTCATAGGCTTAGGCTTAGGCTTAGGAACAGGCTCATCCGTACGCTTAGGCTTAGGCTTAGGCTTAGGCTTAGACTTAGGCTTAGGCTTAGGCTTAGGCTTAGGCTTAGTCATAGGCTTAGGCTTGGGCTTAGGCTTACGCTTAGGAACAGGCTCATCCATACGCTTAGGCTTAGGCTTAGGCTTAGGCTTAGGCTTAGGCTTACGCTTAGGAACAGGCTCATCCATACGCTTAGGCTTAGGCTTACGCTTAGGAACAGGCTCATTCATAAGCTTAGGCTTAGGCTTAGGCTTAGGCTTAGGCTTACGCTTAATAGGAACAGGCTCATCCATACGCTTAGGCTTCGGCTTAGGCTTAGTCATAGGCTTAGGCTTAGGCTTAGGCTTACGCTTAGGAACAGGCTCATCCATACGCTTAGGCTTAGGCTTAGGCTTAGGCTTACGCTTAGGAACAGGCTCATCCATACGCTTAGGCTTAGGCTTAGCCTTACGCTTAGGAACAGGCTCATTCATACGCTTAGGCTTAGGCTTAGGCTTAGGCTTACGCTTAATAGGAACAGGCTCATCCATACGCTTAGGCTTAGGCTTAGGCTTAGGCTTAGGCTTAGGGTTAGGAATATGCGTTCAGTACCGTTCCGGTCCTGTTCTATACATGGGTCATTAATTGTAATGTAAACTAAGTTATTTTTGGCAGAAAATTTTTTAAAAAGGCAGAGAATGGATGGTGAAGATAAACAAAATTTTTTTCAAAACCGTCTCGTCAAATGTTACTTTGCAGCCCTTGTTTTTGGTGTATAGGTCGCTAGAACACACCCCCGCCATAGAACACCCACCGCGCCCTAGAACACACCCCCGCCCGCCCTGAATACGATTGTTAATGAAATATACACGCTATATTGAGGCAGCGATTGTAAGTATAGGTGCATGGTGAACAGCGCCACAGGCCAAAATATAGAAGTGTTTTATTAACGCCGGCGCCACTGCCGTTTAAATAAATTTGTATGAATTGCGCAAAATCAAAAATATGTAAGATGGACCTTACCAGTTTGCGGTACATGTAAAGATCTTGGGCGGAGCGTTGTTCTGCGGGACTGCAATAGAGTAAGCGTAAGCTTTAGACTAATTTTTTTGCTCAGGCTTAGGCTTAGGTGTGAGTTCATTTTGATGCCTAGGCTTTGGCTTAGGCTTATGCTCACAAATATGCTTATACTGCTGCTAAGGCCCTGTTCTATACATTAACCCCAATATTTTACCAAGACATTTTCTTATGGGCGGCCTGAGGCAATCGCTCTCAACCGACCCTCTGAATTCACCCCTGATTCTGTCGCCTAGAAAGAACAACTTTGCTTAGGTAAACCTTCGACTTACCCTTTCACCTTAGCCAAAAATGATATTAAGCTTCATAAGTGAAACTTAAAACTCTCGGTTTTCTGCTCAGTTCCACAACATTTTGTCAATCAATGTAATTTTCTATTTTAGATCCGAAGATCTCGCTGGTGTTGTCAACGCGCTGAACGAAACGTTATGTCTTGACGACGTATCTCAAACTGAATCAATACAACGTCTGACTGAAGATGCGAAAGACGCGCTGTCTCCGGACTGTGATGCTCCTCATGGCCATCGACGTGCAACTGCCCTGAAACGGTAACAGTTTAAATATTTAACCCCTTCTCACATTGAGTTGCCTATAGGCAACTAAGCGCAGTGTATATACGTTAAATAATATATATCGCTCCGTGTTTAACAATTGCAACACGTATACTTAGTACTAAATCACCACAAGACGTGAGAGCCACCTCGGGCTCGAGCGTCAAGCTCCTACAGCTGAGTGGTGATGATATACGCCTCCCACTCCACTCACTGGAGTTCGAATCCTAGCATAAAAGTATGTCTCAGGGAAAATAGAAAATATTCATGTGAGAAAGGCTTAATTATTTAAAACAATATTTTAAAATCTATTTATGTTTCAAACAGCATCTTTTAAAACGCTTTTTGTGAATTGAGTAGAGAAACTCTGAAATGAATACCTAGCGTACACTGCAAAAAATGGTGAGTCAAATTGACTCTCTCCGAAATAGGCTTTTCCTGACTACACAAATAGAGTCAAAATTCAACACCGGTTGAGTCAAATTCGACTCAATTTGACACTGGCGAAGTCGAGTTTTGACTCAGATTGAGTAGTCAGGTAAAGCCTATTTCGGAGAGAGTCAATATTTTTTCTTCAATATAAACGTGTTTTTAAACGTGAAACGTGTTTTGCATTTTCGACACGATTCGTAAACAACACGAAAAATTGAAGCCGGTCGACTATAAACAACCAGGTTCGGTGATTAGAATCGAAAGTCAAAACCTGCCAGCCAAAAATTGTCCCCGGCAAAATCAAGATTTCAACCTACTCATATTTTGAACTAATTTCACAAAGCGTTCTGTAGCTACCAGTAGTTTCTCGCTTGGACTTAAGAAATAAGTTGGAGTTTGAATTATGGGCCAATGTAAAGATCAGGGACGAAACGTTTTTCTGTGGGACTAGAATAGAGTAAGCTTAAGCTTTAGATTAATTATTTTGCTTGGCTTAGGCTTAGGCTTAGGCTTAGGAATATGCTTATAATACTGTTCCACCCCTGTTCTTTACATTGGCCGAAGTACGTTTAATGTGAAATAAAAATGCTAAAATCATTCAATTTTCAGTGACATTGTGTGCCTTTAAATGTTGTTAGAAAGGCGTAGAACGCGTTTACTTACCTGTAGGTGTTAGTTGACTCTTCTCGAATAGAAAAATACTTCTTGTAAAATTGTGAAACTGGTTTGTTTTAAACTGTGCTTCCAAAAGCCATTAAATTACTATTTTGGCGTAAAAAAATCGGTTCTGTGTTCCTTGTTAATATAATTATTTGTGTTTGCGCGTTAAAATATTAGTTAAATATTAATTCAGCACGAAATTATATCAATTTTGGCAGTGACAATTTTTACATTTTTTTGGGATCATGTAAATATCAGGGGCGGAACGTTTTTTCTGTGGGACTAGAAAAGAGTAAGCTTAAAGCTTTTAGACTAAATTTCTTTGTTTGGCTCAGGCATATGCTTAGGCTTAGGCTTAGGAATATGCACATTCTTACGCTTAGACTTAGGCTTAGGCTTAGGCTTAGGCTTAGGAATATGCTTATAATACTGTTCCGCCCATGTTGTTTAGATTGATTTTTTAATATTTGGAGTTATATAATTACAGGCAATGTTCAGTACGATTAAGTCGCCGTAAGCTTGCAAAAGCGTTTGAAATCATGGACGCAAACGAAGGACTTGCACTTGAGGTTAGCTCACCGTTCTCAGCTGCGTTTGATTGGGCAAGTTGTTAGTTGAGTTCTTAGGCAATTAGGGACCTATGTCTAGAACATTGCCGTAACAGTAGTACAAGCATATTCTTAAGCCTCAACCTAAGCCAGAGCCTAAGGGTTAGAATGAGCTTATACCTAAAACCTAAGCCTGAACAAAAAATTAGTCTAAAGCTTAAGCTTATTCTATTGTAGTCGTTCAGAAAAACGTTCCACTCTGGACTCTTACATTGGTCCTAGCGGTTTATTCAAGAAAACACTTAAAGTTTTTCCACAATCACACGATTGATTAACGAGTTCACCAAATCAGTAATTTGACCATAATTCGTTAACCAATCGTCTAATTACGTAAAATTTAACACCATTCGACTCAACTCTGCGATCTGCGTAGACTGGCTATAATTTGTTAAAATTTGACAAAAATTTTTTGGGTCCCAAGGGAACGGACGTCGTTACCTTTCATCGAATTTTACAAAAATTCAAATTTAGCCGCGGAATCATCACGGGAGGTCTTGAGAAGCTCAAATATGCTAAAATTTTCAAAATCAAACCATTTTTGGCCAAACGCGGGATCGGATGAATAACGGAAAAGACCCTAAAGAATCTCAACTGTGAACTTTGGGCTTTATTTATTTTAGGATGCTTTGCGTTCACTTCTAAAGGATGACTATCATCAGTACGGACCACTGCTCGCTCAGTTGCGTATGTACGATGACGCGGTGTTTGTTTGAAAAATTAAACATTTTACGCAATTTTTGCAATATTTTGCTGAACGTTTAACCAGAATACTATTTTAATAGTCGTCAATAAACGTATGTATAGTATTTTTTGGCAAGCAAGCGTAAGAGGCGAGAAATTTTTAAGAATTTTCCTATTCTAAATTTTATTTACAACGTTCTGGAGTCGTTTTTTGCCGTTTTTAAAAATTGTAACGATATTTTTCTCCTAACCCCACCCATTCGGATCAATGTTACTTTGAGGGGCGTTGCAGTAGATTACGCGTATTCCTAGCGTTAGCCTAAAGCCTAAGCGATCCTAAAGACTGTGCCTAAGCCTAAGCCTAAACGTAAAACCTAAGCCTAAGCGAAAAAAAACGTAATCTAGAATCTAATCCTACCCTTTTACCAGAAACCTGAACGCTCCTTTAAAGTAATATGGACCCCCATTCGCTTATCCCCCGATGGTTTAAAATCAATTTTCGCGTCTATTTTATTTGTGTTTTGCATATTTTAAGATTTTGCCAGCACGATTTCAAGTTTCGCTTTGCAGTGTTATTAACTAAGGCCGTAATTTTAAGTTTTGCCAAATATAACCTGGCGTGCGAGGTACTTGAAGCACATATTTAATGTTGCCGAAACCTTTACTCGCTTAATTAATGGTAACTTAATAGTTTGCTACGGGTTAACACAATCTGTCGTTTTGTATGCCATAATTACATAGCTATATTTATTTTGTGGTTGTAAATAAATAATTTACTACTGATCTTTCGCCAGACATTCTGTGGCATCAGCAGGTTTGTATATGGTGCAACTGTGACGTTATTTCCAATAATTTAAAATTATCTTGGCCCATGTTACTTTAAGGGGCGTCCAGGTTCCTGGTGGGTCTACAAAAGAGTCGGTTTAGATTCTAGATTACAATTTTTTGCTTAGGCTTAGGCTTAGGCTTAGGAACACATTTTTGCAACGCTTAGGCTTAGACTCAGGTTTAGGAATACGCTTCGCAGCCACTTTTGTATGATGGCTTGGAATACCTCTCGTTTGGTAGAAAAAATCACAAGCATAATTTAGGTTGGAAAATCGGAATGTATGGTTCGGTTCAGAAAACGGAAAAAGTGGAAAATTCAAGCCTATGTATATAATTCTTCAGGGTTGATAGGGAAAGTTAGAGGTGTATTCAAGGTTCACAAAACGGGAAAAGTGGAAAATATGAACTCTTGTTTTCACGTGGTTTGTTATGGAAAATCTGAAGCGTATGTTTTGTTTGGAAAATGGGAATAATGGAAATTTTAAAACGTATCGGTTTTCCTTGGTTAGGTACACAAATTCTAAAGCGTAGGATTTGTTTAAAGAACGGGAAAAGTAGAAAATATAAACGCCTAGTTTTCCGAACCAAATCTATGCTCGTGATTATTCCTATTAAACCAGGGGAATTTCTAATCTACTTTCCGACTTTTCCTACCTGACCGGTAAAAACCTCTACGTTTCAAATTTGCCACTTCTCTAGTTTTCCAAACGAAACCTATGCTTCAGATAATCCCCGCAACCCAGGGCCAATGTAAAGAACAGGGTGGAACAGTATTATAAGCATATTTCTAAGCCTAAGCCTAAGCCTAAGCGTAAGAATGAGCATATTCCTAAGCCTAAGCTTAACCCTAAGCTTAAGCCAAGCAAAAAAATAGTCTAAAGCTTAAGCATTCTCTTTTCTAGTCCCACAGAAAAACGTTCCGCCCATGTTCTTTACATGAGCCCAACCCAGGAATAATCCAAGCATTTAAATTTTCAACTTTTCCCGTCTTCCAAATAAACTTTACACTACAGATTTTTCCTACTGAACCAAGGAATATCCAAGCTAAACGTATGCTTGTGATTTTTCCTATCAAACCAGCGTAGTTCTTACCCGTCATACAGGAGTGTCTGCGCTGCACTCCTGGTTATAAGTTTTCCACCTTGAAAAACTGGAAACCTCTGTGCAATACATGAGGCCAAATTGAACTGAAATCTGGTTTAACTGAACAGTTAAACTGAATGCATTTGTCGAAAAAATTACAACGCCCAGCTTTTAATTCCCAAAACATAATACTGCCTCAAACAGCGAATTATATGCCAAAAAATAAATCAAAAACACGAGGAAAATAACAACTACGTGCCGGTAAAAGATGAACTTTAATAATTTTAAAAATAGGATGATGCTTAATATTTTGCGGTTAGAATATTTTCAATTCTGTCACAGATACGGTCCATGTAAACATCAGGGGCGGAACGTTTTTCTGTGGGACTGCAATAGAGTAAGCTTAAGCTTTGGCTAATTTTTTCGCTTGGCTTAGGCTAAGGCTTAGGCTTAGGAATATGCTCATTCTTACGCTTAGGCTTAGGCTTAGGTTTTGGCTTAGAAATATGCTTATAATACTGTTCCGCCCCTGTTCTTTACACTGGCCACGGATACAAATTCAAGCAAGGCTTCGAGCACGTGGACTTTAGGATAGAACGTTGACATGACGGTCGAGTTGTGGAAGTTCACGTCCCGTCAACAGCGCAGCAACCGATACAAAAGGCCTAGGACTCATATGCTAGGATGCCGTAGGATAAATTGTAGAAGAAACATCTCAAACGAAACGGACCAGAAGCAAACGCAATTTTATAATTTGTGGAATACACAAGTTACTCCTTATATAAAATTATCACTTTTTTGAGCACCCGTGTAAAATTGTTTGATCGGCTAAAATTCCGGGCCGAGACACCCACCGGTCCATCTTGGGATTTTGTCAACACTTATTTATTTGGTTTTTACACCACGAACAAGCGTTCACAGTATACACGCAATGTGCTTTGTAGTATACTCTATGCGAGAAAAGGTTAAGCACTGATCCCGTTATTCGTCCTATAATCGTTGTCCACTGTCGAATCGCCCACATTAACTTCAGGTGTTTTCTGGTTTGGTTGCCCGTCGCTGTCAGGTGGTTGCCCGTCGCTGTTTGTTTTCGTCTCACTGCCGCTGGCGCCTTTTTGTGCTCGCAATAATTCGTTCGCGAACTCGTGCTTATACAACGCTTGTTTTGCTAGAAAATTTTCTCGTTGAATACAAACTTGCACATGCTCAGGAACGTCCGGGATCAAATACTGAATAATACCTTGAATCAGAAAGACGACGTGTTCGAAAATTAGGACAAAAAACAACCTGGCGACCAGGACATGCCACCAGGTTGACGTTCGGCGATACGGTTCTGTGGCGTCGTCCGGTCCGGCACGGTAGTCCCGATACCAACACGTATCAACCGGAGACCCTGAAGCATCCCTTGCCAGGGATGTATCGTGCCACGAACTGGTATCAAATACTGAAAATACATGACGAATATACCCGTTTAGCGAACCGTCAGGACTATAGACCATAACGTAGACCATGCGATCGATAAAATCTGACGTAAATGCAATCACTAAGCCATTGGTGATAACGGCGGTTTTGGTGATAATTTCAAGGACGGTAAACCATGCGCCAATATCGCGGGCACGGGCCGGAACCGGACGCCGGAATTGAGTCGTCAACTTGTACGCGTCTAACCGGATCTCGACAACGTTGTTGAGGAGAGCGAATAGCGGAGCAAGCGGAAACGCTGCGACGAACATAGTTACAAATCCAAATTGGATAATCATTTCAAGGTATTCGTCAAACAGGCCGAGTTGAGGCAACGGACTTAAGTCGAAGTCTTTTTCCCATCTAAAAAGGCGAATGTTGCTTTTAGCGGAGTTCCATTAGCCTAATCGTTACCCTAAAATCATAAGCCTAAGCCTAAAGGCTCAGGGATAACCTTACGGCTAAGTGTAGAATTTAGCGTAAAACCGATTGCTTCAACGTAGCAGTAAAGGGTGGCGCGACACTTGTCGTACGGTGTTGTGCCGGAGCAATCAGGGGTGGGTGCTCTCACCAAACTTCAGGGTGGGGTCATCAAACTCGCGAGCGAAGCGAACGAGAAGCCAGACACATTTTAAAACTTAAGCGGTTTTTGTTTCAACCGTTTAGGGAGGCTCCTTTAGGGGTTGGGCTCCCCAAATGGGGGTATGGGGGCTGGCTGCTCCGGCCCTGGTAAGGCGTCGACAACGCGGCGCAAGTCGAAAACCTTTGTTTACAATTTGATATAATGTGCCATAAGGTAATATATGTGTGCGCTTGCGGTACAGTACCGTGCGACGTTAACAATAAGCTTAACATTATGTTTTATACCTAAGCCCAAGCGAAAAAATTAGTCTAAAGCTTTTAAGCTAACTCTATTCCAGTCTCACAGAAAAACGTTCCGCTCGTAATTTTCACGTTGACTCAATTCTCTTAGTAGAGTTTTACATTTTACAACATGTACTTCTTTTCGTAAGTGTTGTTGCGTCCGTTCCAACAAGTTTTACACAGCGTTACTCGGCTTAATTCGAAAAAGAGCACAGGCTATTAAAACTCGATACTGCCTTTTAAAATTTTCCTCAAAAGTTTCACTACGAATAATTTTGTTTTACTCGTTACCTAAGCCCATGTATAGAACAGGGCCGGATCGTTTTTAGGCGGGGCGGTAATACAGTCAGTTTATTAAGCCTTAGATTAAGTTTTTTGCTTAGGCTTACGCTTACGCTTTAGGCTTAGGCTTAAGCTTAGCCTTAGGAATAGGCTTATCCTTACGCTTAGGCGTAGGATTAGGCTTAGGCTTAGGAATAGGCTCATCCTTACGCTTAGGCTTAGGCTTAGGATTAGGCTTAGGCTTAGGAATAGGCTCATCCTTACGCTTAGGCTTAGGCTTAGGATTAAGCTTAGGCTTAGGAATAGGCTCATCCTTACGCTTAGGCTTAGGCTTAGGCTTAGGCTTAGGCTTAGGCTTAGGAATATGCTTAAACACTGTGTCGCCCCTGTTCTTTACATTGACCGTTACGGTGTCTTTTCTACCTTACCGTGTATACTTGTTGTCTTCAGTTTCTTCAACATTATTGCGCCGCTTCCACCAATTTGACAACACAGGCCAGCCAATTTCAACGCAGTTATTCAACGTTTGTTTAACAATCATAATTATTGCGAGTTGAATGCAAACGTCAATCAAACAGCCAACTGGATCACACCGGTCAACGTATCCCTTAAAATACGGGGAGTGAATGGCAATCGTCGGGGGGGGGGGGGAGTGGGAAATGTCGGCCAATACAACCCCGTTACAGTATAAGCATCTTAGCCTAAGCCTAAGTGTAAGTATGAGTTTACACGTAAGCCTAAACGTAAGAATAAGTTTACACCTAAGCCTAAACAAAAGAAAAAAATTGTCTAAAGCTTAAGCTTACTCTTTTGCAGTCCCGCAGAAAACCGTTCCGTTTCTGATCATGATATGGGTCGAAATTGGTTACTACGAATACATCGTTGCAAGCACCTGGATTTTAAAGAATAAAAGAAACTACATGAGCCCATGTATAGAACAGGGTCGGATCGTTTTCCAGAGGGGCTATAATAGAGTCACTTTAAGCTTTATACCAAATTTTTAGCTTAGGCTTAGGCTTAGGAATAGGCTCATCCGTACGCTTAGGCGTAGGCTTAGGCTTAGGCTTAAGAATATGTTTATACTACTGTTCTGGCCCTGTTCTATACATGGGCGACTACACGTTTGCATTCATGTCTGCTGTTTTTAGGTACCAAACTATTTAGCGTTGCTGGTTACCTGTTTTTTTGGTTCTTTATATATTTGTATGGGGCACAGCTTGAATTACAAGCGTATTCTGACTACGCCTATGGCTATTATAGTGACCCGAATAAGAGATGTGGGGTAATATTAAAATAATGGTCCCCATTTTGAGTGCCACTAAATAGGAGTCTGCATCCCTATTTGCAGTCCGTTAATGGATAGTCTACGAGTCCTAATTAGATTCCTTGAAAGCGACCAAAACAGCAGGATGGTCCAGACTGCTTAAATATTGAACAGACACCACCGGAATAAACGTTATTAAATCAAGGAACAAAACATTAACGGTCATGACAATCCACAAAAATGCTTCAGAGTAGGTCAGTTCTGCACATAAGAACGAATGTTTAATAAGGGTGTTGGGTCTAAGGTGAAATAGAAATAAATAACAGTCTGTAACCGAATACCACGGTGTACCCTCTGGAGTGGTAAAATAAATACCAGTCCTCTTCTTATCCGAGCGACTACAGTTCTAACATGCGTTCCCAACTAAAACTCCCTTAAAATCACTGGACAAAAATCTTAATAGGACGGGGGGAGGGGTACACCCCTATAAATTTTCTACTGGTTACACGTTTGCGACGACTTACCTTTTCTGTCGGCGGTCCAAATATTTTGCCTTTGATGAACGCAATATAAAATAACGCCGCGTAATAATTGATAAATTCAAAAATGAACACTTTATACGTATAACTGTTCTCAAAATCCGTTTCAGTCCGCGGCACTTCGTTCGACGTTAGCATCCACGCGATGCGTTCGTATAATTTGCCAAGAATCAAAATGCAAACAGCGTTAATACCAGCCGCAGTTACGGACGTCATAATTGGAGCTGATATCTTTTTGACCAGCGGCGTTTTCCATTTGTAATAAATGCCTGAGCCGACGATTCGATAAAATATAATGCCAGCCAGTATTCCCAGTACAACAAACAGCATGAATCCAACGCTCGCACCAGACGCGACAATTTTTTGTACCCTCGACCGTGTCGGAAGATACGGTTCTTCAGTTTGAGTTATCGGATTGACCCGGCGAGTTTTCACCGACGCTTGATACTCGGGTCGAACTGGTTCTTCAACGAATTCCACATCGAACACGTCCCACTGCCAACTAAGTTCAGCTTGATAGCGTTTCCACAGCTCCAAAAATACTACTGCCCATACTGATACAAATAGCGCAAAGAATACCGTCGCATAATTGTCAAATATATACGTCAGCGTTGCGTAAAGGCAGCTTGATTGAAGGCTTTTAAACGGACAAACAGTTTTCGGGCACAATCGGCAAATTGTACTGTTTCCAAGACCTTCCGCTTCACCGACATCCATCTCTGTGACGTTTCCGGCGACATTCCCGTGTTCCGAGTCGCTTCCTGTACCACAAATATCATTATGTGGTATCGCACTGCTATGTGACGCCAATCCAAACAAAAAACACAGCGTTCCTACAACTGCAGGTGCAATTAACATTCGTGTATAGAATCCAAGCCACGCAAAGTATATGCCAACTTTTTCGCCGTAGTAATTTCGTATTTGATTCAACGGCTGATATCGATACCAATTACCGTTTGTTCGCGCCCAATTTTCAAACAACCACTGCCGAAGCGGGATTTCGTCTGGCGATAAGCCAATACTTGAAAAATGGCGCGATTTAGCTAACTCACCATCGGCGCCAATATCAAACCGCGAAGTGGTTTCTTTATAATCTCCATCATGCAGCGGAAACGCTGCGACGTATACGCGTTCTTTCAGTAACCATTTGATGCCTACTGGATCTTTCGATGGTTCGCAACCGACCGCAGACGGCGCTCCTGGTTGAGGAGAGCCTTTTTTCAACGACATTGTTGATCCTAGCGCAAGTGGTGGTTTTTCTGACGGGCTGAATTCGCTCAGCTCGATTGTAGTTTGTAAGACCAAGTCCCAGACCATTCGAATGCGTTGTGCCGGTGTGAAAAATGAATCCCTATTGCCAGGATCGATCAAAAATTGAGCAGCACGGTCGCGTGAAAACGCCGCTGTGAAATATTCGACTTCAGTCCGCGCCTTTTCGGCTGGAATTGTGAACGGATTCCGGCCTCCACACAGCCGTTGGATCCAAGCGTCAGTTTGGCTGGTTTCGCTTGATAAATCATTGACTCGAATTGGCATTTTGACACGGTTGATTTCCGCCGTGCGTGTGAGGACATCCCAAGGAGCGTGGATTTTGACAAACGCCGTTCGGCCGTCTTGAGACGCCGCCACATCTTCGTACTCCAGCTGGAGTCCTTTTGCGGTTAGGTTTTTCTCGAACGCTGCCCGATAAGCCGCGTGAAGCGATGCCTTTGTTGTTGCCGCTGGTCCTTGTCCTCCGCTATTGGCTGTCGGTACTGTAAGTCGTGCTGTTTCTGTTTTAGCACCTTTCTCATTTGGCGATCCTTGAACACTGCCCACGCCGTCAGCGTCGGCTTCCGGGGCACCATCAGGTGTCTTAGGACCAATTTTTGGCCTAAATGCAAGTACAAAATCAATTGCGCTTCGTTTATCGTCCATAAATATTGTTGATGATAAACTTTGCGGTAACCTGCTCCCGTCTGGTGGAGCTAAAAAATCCGCATTGGCTTGCTTATGATTTGGTTGATCCATAAGTTCGCCAGCTATACACGAATTGCTACAACTCATCGGTGAGGCGTTCGAGAGCATTTGGCGATCACTTGATGCTCCTGAACTTTGGTCAGCGTTCATTCCGTGTCCCTCAGGTCGTTGTTTACCGGCTCCGCCACCAAAACTTAAAGATCCTCCAAGTTTCCCTTTAAACACACCACCGCTTCCACCCAGCTTAATATCGTTCAACTCAACTGCAGTTGCACTCTTAGTAAACGCTCCAGCGATCTTAGTTTTCAACGACAGTCCTTGTTTAGGGCGGTTAGAGCTAGCGACAATCATTTTTTTAGCGGAAATTGACTTTTTAGAATTGTTTTTCGATAATAACGCTGTTCTATCCTTGTCAGCAAACGACGGCTGCCTACTAGGCTCGCGAGACGAGTCAGCAACTAAACGATATCCGTTCACACTTCCGGTAAGCCGTTTGCTCAGCGAATCACTGCTTGTGCTTCTACCACAGCTGCTATTTGATTGGTTGTTCAAGCTACTTGACTCACTAATGTTACATTCTTCATTGTTCACTGGCCAATTAGTCGTTGAAACACTGTCCTCATTGGTGGCATTAGCGCAACTTATAGCTCCATAATTGAATAATCGTGACGGGCTCAGGTGGTGCGAGTCTTGGTTTTTATGGCTAAAGTGGTCTTGGTGAAGGGTTTGGTCTGTCTTTGCCAGATTCTGGCCTACGTTGTTTCCTGGTTGACGATTTGACGTAGTGGTGAGTTTTATATCGAAAGGCATTTAAGAGCTTATCGGAACATTTTTCGCTCGTCGTCGTAGTAGTAGGGTTTGTTTTGGCTGTCTTTTCAGTGCTCTTTCGTTGAAAAAGAGTTGGTTACGATTGTTTGGCTTATAATTTTGTGTCGAGTCACAATGAGCTGGGATCGAGCAGTTGATTCAACGCTTACATAAATTGGTATGTATTTATATCTTAATTTGGCACTGTTGTTCAGTGAATAAATATACCCCGTAAGATTAAAATAAAGGAATAAAAAGAACCGTAAACAATATTTAGAAGCATTGGTAGGATTCTGAAAACTAATATATCTGTTAATATCTATAGTGGAACAGAAAAGCAGCGTGTGTTGCATGAAAATAAAACGACCCGGTCCATATAATTTTTGGCCAATGTAAAGAACAGGGTCGTAACCGCAGTATATGCATGTTCCTACGCCTAACCCTACGTACGGCGCCGTCAGTCACCGTCCGTCACCCGTCCGTCAGCCGTCCGCCCCCGTACGTTAGCGTCCGTCACCGTGCGTCAACCGTACGACGCCGTCCGTCACCGTGCGGCATCGTATGCAAATAACTCACGTACGATACCGTGTAAGCGCCGGACGGCTACGGACGGCGCCGTACGGGTGAAGCGCTATGATAGACGGCGTCGACCGACAAGTATAGGGAAACCCTTAACTTTTGCCTCTAAAATCTATGGAAATCTTTAAATTCCAGCTGCGCATGCTCGTGTATATATTGCTCTGCTTAAAAATTCATAACAAATTGTTATCGACTGATTAAACGGCTTATAGCGAAGTACTAAGATGACTCTGCATCAAAAAATCATGTAGCTTAAAACGTTGCCGATTTAGGACCATGTAAAGATCAAGGGCGGAACGTTTTTCTATGGGACTAGAAAAAGGTATGCTTAAGCTTTAGACAAATTTAAATTTTACTGCTTGGCTTTGGCTTAGGCTTATGCTTATGCTTAGGCTTAGAAATATGCTCAGTCTTACGCATTGGCTTAGGCTTAGGCTCAGGAATAGGCTCATTCTTACGCTTAGGCTTACGCTTAGGCTTAGGATTAGGCTTAGAAATATGCTTATAATACTGTTCCGCCCCTGTTCTTTACATTGGCTCCGATTTGTAATATAGGCGTCCCAGCGTTAAAACGTGCCATTGTATCTACCCACAGTTGACTAAACCGACATTTTGTAGCATTCTTTGAACTCGTGGCATTTATATGCTTTAAAGTTTAATAAAGGAAATAAATGGGTAGCATTAGCGCAACAGAATTGGCCGGCCAGACGGTCAAAACCATTTAAAGAAGACAGCGATTGAAGGGTCTGTTTCCATGGGAGGCTACGGGGAGGGCTTTGCGCAAATTAAGCAATATTTGGCCTGTACCCCAAAAACCTTTAATTCCGTTGTAAAATAGTGCAAAATACCGGTATAATCGCCTACAATTGTTGCGAGGGGTCGCTTCTGATACGTTGAACTAACTGCTATTAGAGTTTGTGGCAACTAAATATCTTAAACGGTCGTTGGACTAAAAACTCAGAAATATTGGCTTGTGGTGGTCAAATAAAAGACCCGGTTTTAGGTTTGATCTCAATTTTGTTTATTACCATTTTAAGGGTTTACTTGTGTAATCCAGCTTAATATATCGCTCAATAACGAACAAATAAATACACATTTCGGGCTGTTGGGCTATTTTTCACAACTTGGCTGAAAAAAGTTCCAAATTATGCATGATTCACTTTAACTTGCGCCCGCCTTGTGGAAATTTAATAGTGTTATTTACTACTACTACTGTTTGTGAAACACACACTGTTTTAATAGTAAATTGTTCAAAATTTATACAAACAGTATTGGGAAATTGATACCATTCGCATGTTAAAGTGGATGATCATGGATTATATTATCACTAAAATATCGATAGCTTTATATGCATCCAACCTAAGCCCAATACTAAGCCAAAAATTCTAATCCTAATTTTCGGCCATAAATTGTTGTCAGTGAGCGAGGGGTCAACGACAAATTTCGGGCCCATGTATAGAACAGGGCTGGATCGTTTCCCGGAGGGTCTATAATAGAGTCAGTTTAACCTTTAGACTAATTTTTCTGCATAGGATTAGGCTTAGGCTTAGGCGTATGAATATGCTCATCCATACGCTGAGGCTTAGACTTAGGCTTAGGCTTAGGTTTTACCGTTTCTCACATGAATATTGTCTATTTCTCCTGAGACCTACTTTTATGCTAGGATTCGAACTCCAGTGACTGGAGTGGGAGGCGTATACCATCACCATTCAGCTATAGGAGCTGGACGGTCGAGCCCAAGGGGGCTCTCACGTCTTGTGGTGAGTTAGTACTACGTATACGTGTTGCAATTGTTCAACACGGTGCGATATATGCTATTTAACGTATATACACTGCGCTGAGTTGCCTACAGGCAACTCAATGCGAGAAGGGGTTATAGATAGTAAACTGAAAAATTTTCGCTTAACCCTTTCTCACATGAATATTTTCTATTTCCCCTGAAACCTACTTTTATGCTAGGATTCAAACTCCAGTGACTGGAGTGGGAGGCGAATACCATCACCACTCAGCTATAGGAGCTTGACGCTCGAGCCCGAGGGGGTTCTCACGTCTTGTGGTGATTTAGTACTACGTATACGTGTTGCAATTGTTCAACACGGTGCGATATATACTATTTAACGTATATACACTGCGCTGAGTTGCCTACAGGCAACTCAATGTGAGAAGGAGTTAAGAATATGCTTATACTACTGTTCCGGTCCTATTCTATACAAGGGCCAATTGTCGTGATACACTAAAATATGTTGGACGACGAGTCACAAAATTACAATACAAATAATAATGATTAAATTTTTTTTAAATTATTAAAAACAAACGCATGTTTTAAAATTGAAAACTAGAATTTCAAAAGTCGTCCCCGAGTCCAAACTGTTCGGAGTTGATAACTATTTCACGGTCTAGACGATAGAAACAACTACGAACACTCACACCACAGATTTAAGTCAAGTCAAAGTTGACAGCACGTATGCAATTGTTTTGACTCTTGAATTTTTTGCATACCTCAATGATTTCGCACACCAAATGTGCGGGCCCGTAGACAGAGGGGGTTGGTTTGGAAAGACTCTAAGCCGCCGCCCTAGAAAAATTTTGGTTCCAATGTCGCTTCTTGTAAATCAGCTGAATTTCTGGCGTAACCTGTTTGATGTTTAGCCCTCTAATGATGCTGAGCAGGCTACAGGCTTGCATATTTCGACATAAATTCATCTTAAAGCCCCCATCATAAGGGATAACAAAGTCTTTGTGCCGGAAAGGTCTCATAAGTTAAAAACAAAACTCCCTGTTCGTGAATGTACCATCAGTGAAAATATTTCAGATCGGAACAGACCTAACAACTTGCCGACAACCATTCAACTTATCTTTAAGCTTAGTCGCTTAAGCCAAGGACGGTATACAGCTAGATTTAGGCTTAGGTTTTAGGCTAAGGCACCTATCGGGCAGCAAGCTGTCGGGCGACGAGTTGTCGCTAATACAAAATGACAGGAAAACTGTCAGCCATTGAAATACTGGATTTTTAAAAAGCAACTAAATTTTACGGAAGCCTAAAGCCGGTGCCAGGTCACCATTTTGATAGCTTAAAAACACTTTTTTGGCTAAAACTTTTTTAATTTTTCACTCTAATTTGTACAAGTCGGGGGTCAAAATAGGCCTGGTGGTAACTCGGTAAGTAAAGATCTGTAAAGTTTACAGGTTAATTGCTAATAAGTGAACACTGAAGCTTGCTTGCTTACAAACAATATAAGAAAATGACACTAAAGTAATGTAACTCATTTCTAGGGCAAGTTAAACTACTTTATCAAGCTCTGTTCTGGTTACCATCTGCTATAAACCCACTGGCGTTCCCACGGGGAGGCATTTGTAGGGGAACCGTGCCTTTCCCTTCCCCCCCAATTTGGTTGATGCCTCCCAAATTGAGTCGATGCAATTGTAGGGCGTACCAAAATTATTCGGAGCCCAACCCCAAACATATTTTTCTGTGGAGGCCCAAGTATAAACTTTGCCTATGTTAAGGCAAATATTCTCTGATGGATAATTATAAGCTGAGAACAAACTAGCGCCGTGGTTTTGAATGTACGCGATGCGAATACATAATGAATCGGCGTTCAACTGATATTGGTTGAGCTTTGAGTTAATCCTTTCTCACATGAATATTTTCAATTTCATATGTGATGTAATTTCAAGGTAACATTCGATCCCCAATCTCAGGAATAGCTATAGGAAGTTGACGCTCAAGCCCGAGAGAGCTGTTACGTCTTGTTGAGATTTTGCACTGCGCATACAAGTTAGATTTGTTAAACACTGCTACAGTGTCTGTATTGCTCATATATTATTATTTCTATTTAGTTGCTCATAGTATGCTCTATGAGTGAAAGGGTTAATTTTTCAATACGTAAATTTACATACAGGGCCGTAACAGTAGTACAAAGCTGATATTGTAGCCCCGCAGAAATATGTTCCACCCTCATCTTTCCTCAATCCTACTTTGAAAACTTGTTGCTCAAGTTTCAAAGCTTGGGCAAGACTTGATTAAAAACGAATACTTTTGAACATATGCCAAAACTCAGTATAATAAGAGATTTGCACATGTGTGCAGCTACGGATTACTCGTTGTGATTTATTCATGACAAGTGTGTACAAATTGGAACATTGTATGCACAACGGACTCCAATGGGGTTGGCATGGCCCTACAAAATTTTGGCCCCTCTAGAAAATTTTCAACCTTGCTTGTAAGTCAACGAAATTTCTTGTTTGCCCATCCTGAAAATTTTTTAACCCCCCCCAAGCAACGTGAACTGGCTACGGGCTCACAAGTGAGTGAGTACTTACATCCACAAATTTTTCCCATAAATCACTACAGATGAACATTTACATAAATAGACTTCCATACACTTTCGTACACAACTCAATGCTTAGCATCAAGCTTAGGTTTACGAAAGGGTTTACCAAAGCGTAAGCCTTTGGGTGCGACCTTCCCTAAGCGTATTTTCCAAGCCTGACTAAATTGAATTAAGTTTACACCAGGTGTTAAAGTAAACAAGAGCTCGAGAGTAACTAACACCAAAAGATTAGCCGGTTGGAAGTTCACCTCAATCCAGCACGATTTCACCATAGAGAAATTGTTCCTTTTATCCGTTGAAGGGGGTCTGGAGAGAGTTTGATTGGCATGGGCGCATAATTATTGACACTTTAAAAAAGACAGTCGAGCTATGTATGGTATGTCACATGGTGTATAGACGAGTTGGCTATCTCGTACAGTTGATTTGCGAGTTTTTTCGAATTCTCCAGGCTGATAGTTGACAAATCGATTTTACGGATTGAGATCGTTTATTGGCCAATTGGTGTTGGGTTTGATCCGTTTAGGTGAAGATTACGCCTGGATCATTGGAAGTACTGAAAGGGTCGTTAGGTTAACCTGGGGTGGAGTTACACTGTTTGTGGTGAAACAAGTTTGAACCTCATCACGAACTTGTATTAAGAGGGTTGTTCATTATCGAAAAACGTCAATTTTTCTGGTTTAAATACGAAACTTAAGTATGGAAGGCATACTGAGTTGGTTTTCAAACAAATTTAACTCGGCGAGGTACCCTACTGCATTTGGGAGTTGTAGTTCGGAGAACAATAAACATTAAACCAAAGGCTCATAGCTAGCTCACCTTGTTAGGCTAAAGCTAGAAGATTTGTATAAAAAGCATACAAGGGTTTCCGATGACTACACAAGCGATATTAAAACATTTCCAGAAAAAGTTTTTTTTCAGAAGGTCTGAACACAACTATAGCTCTCTGCAACTGAAGGTACGATTAAAGCCACAAAGGAACAACGTACCTTTAGTCAGAAAATCAAACCCTTCTTTGATGCGTGTAAACCTGTACATTTAATGATATTTTAAAAAGAAACATAATAGTCACCATTGAAATCTTCGTTATAATTGTAAATGGTCAGATTAGACGTATTGTTTTGTTTTTATTTCATTTTGAACAATCGAAACCTGGCAAACTAAATCGGATGAGTTGGTTATTGAAACCGAACCAATACGAGTTACTACAAAATAGAAGCCTAATTAAGCTTTAACATGTATACTCGTTGTTGCTATGGGTTGTATGACCTGTCATAGTAAATCATACCAGGGCTGGTGTGATGCCGGCAACAAAATACGACTGGTTTTAAAATCGGTTGCAAAATTGAATTTCGGTTTCATTAAATTGTAAACCGATATTCTCATCCGTAATAAACAGCTTCAATTGACAATATTCGAGTATATCATGAAAAAATTGGCCAATGTTATGTTTGGGGGCGCAACAGTAGATTAAACGTATTTCTATGCCTAAAGCGTTGCAAAAATGTTTTTTAAGCCTAAGCTTAAGTCTAAGCCCAAGCGTTGCAAAAATGTGTTTGAAGCCTAAGCCTGAGAGTAAGCCTAAGCCTAAGCGTTGCAAAAATGTGTTCTTAAGTGTAAGCCTAAGCCTAAGCGTTGCAAAAATATGTTCTTAAGCCTAAGCAAAAAATGTACTCTAGAATCGAAACCTACTCTTTTATCGACACAGCAGAAACTTGGACGCCCTTAAAAGTAAAAAAAGTAACATAGGCCGAAATATTTTTCATTTTACAACGAGCAACAGTGTAAGATGTTCTGGTTTTAGAAGAGTGTACGTGCAACTAAGAGTACTTTTTGTGTACGAAGGAATGTTTCCAGCGCACGCTGAGTTTTGGTCTTCCCTCTATTTAGGAAGGGTAAACATCACAGGTTATTTGAACCTTACGCCCGTTTAGTATAACTCAAACGGTTTAGTTGGTCCTGTTACCAGGGTACAACCGGAGGTCTGCCTTCGGCTCCGGCTCCCGCAGGGCTTTTATATATTCTTATATTCAACCGTGCACGCAATATGCATACCTCCCTAAATTGAGGGTGGTCAGGCAAAAATGCAACGTATGCTAGTACCTACCTTTTTGAACCATGCGACGGTGCACAGTTTGAGTACTCTTGTCTGTAGTTTCACAGTGGACTCTTGCTATGAGTAACTCAGAGCGAACTGTGTACGCAAAATACACAATGCGTGTTGTTAAACAATTACTACGGGTCCAGAGTTATAATCCCGATAGAAATTTAAATCTCAGATGAAATTGAAAATATTCATGTGAGAAAAGTAAAAAGTGTTGCATTCAAAACATTACATTTTAGTACACAGTTTAGGATTACATACTTGTAATAAACTAACTGCACTCCTTGTTCCGTTAACCGTTTCATACATTTTTATGTAGGTTACAAATTACTTTACTAGCGATTGTTAGCACAAGCCGATGTTGCATAACCCACATTAGTTCATGAATTATGAGTTTTCATTAGGCGAAAAAGTTACATTTCGTTAGTTGCTTACTTAGTTTCATTTGAAGTTATAAATTTTGCAGAGTTTGTTGCACGTCTAAGTTAAACGATAATTGTGTTGAAATGTAACTTATCAATAATTTAATTGACCAAAACAATAATAAAACGAGCGGACGCACTTGATGGAGGTTTTGTAACCAATAAATTTAATATATATAAAAATATATATATATTTATATATTTATATATAAATATATATTTATATATATCTATATATATCTATATATAAATATATATAAATATATATATTTATAATTATCTATATATACATATATAATTTATATATATTTATATATCTATATATAAATATATATTTATATATATATTTATATATATAACTATATTTTTTAAAATATATTGCGCAGTGCGATTTAAATCGAATATTTCTACACAATCGAATGCTAAGGTGCGGGTACTTTAGCAAAATATGCCCCGCATCTGTGATGTTCTGAAATTTACATCCATGAATACACGAAACATGCCGTAGTTTACGGTAAAGTGACAGAAATACAGATCGGGATTGGTATTTTGTGTTGAGTCAACCCAACGAACCGTTGCTATTCAGTTACGGACTATTAGTTATTTTTAAACTACTCTCTGTTCTTTGGACCACCACGCATTTACCTTCACTGTAAATTTCAGTGAGTTGATTTTAACTCAGAATGAATTGAATCAAACAGTCTGAATGAGGACTATCAGAGCTCGAAATTTTGTGTTGATTCAAGTTGTTCTGAGTTAACTCATCAACTCACCCGCAGTTAACTAAACTCAGAGCCAGTTAATGTTTACTGATATTAATTCAGAAATAACCAACTCGCTAACTGAATTGATTAATCAACTCATTGGAATATACAGTGTTTGAGTTTTGTTTTATAAAACATAGTTCAAGCATTATTAAGACGTTACTCTGTCTACTGCTCGTAAAATCCCGTATTCTCAAATGTGTGTAGCACCTATCAGCAAGCTAGTGTTAGCATTTGTAGTTTTGAAACTAGTGAATGTTGAGGTGTGAAATTCAGCCCATTTTTTGTTTGATTGGTCCTACAGCTGTGTCAAATTTGACAAACCTATCGCTAACTGATGATAAGTACTATTCGCATTTAAGAATATGACCCAAAAACGTACCAAATAACGTTAGGTTTAAATCTGAACGCTTAGCCAAGAAATAAAACATATTGAAATTTATCTTGCTTATAGCTAGGTGTTTTACCGGATATTAAAGACATTGTATTGTCCAATGTCTATACCTAAATTGCCCTTAACGCTATGGTGCAGAAATATACTAAAACCACAGACATTTATACGCTACTTTATCAGACAGACCGAAAAATAGTCTCATCTACTGTAGTGACCCGTATAAGAGGAGGGGGGTAATAAGGGGGTACCCATTTTGAGTCCCAATCAATAGGGGACCGCATCCCTAATAAGGGTCCGTAAGCGGATAGAATCCCTAAACCCTAATTGGATCCATAAATGTCAATTATCCCTAATTGTAGCGCATAAATGACTAGAGGACCAAATAAACTTCAGCTCAAAATTTTAAAGCTCACTTAAGTTTTGAAAGCACCATTCCAAAGTATAACCTTGCATTATCGCTGAAGCTTTTGATGCAAGGCAAAAAACGTTTAGTTCAACGGATAGTTGCAATACCGTATATACATCAACAAGGAAGCGTGGCGAAGCGTGGGTTAAAAACAAATAACAGTCCGTAACCGAATAACAAGGGGGGAACCCTCTGGAGAGGCCAAATATACATCAGCCCCCTTCTTATTCGGGTCACTCCTTTACTACACATCATTCAATTAAAGATTTAAATATGTGTTTCAAGTATACTTTTGATGAAGCCAACAGAGCTTCTGTCTCCATGACACTACCCGTAAAAAGTTACCTGGTATACGCATGATATTGTGGAAGTTGCATTATTTCCACTTTGGTGCATTTAATGCATCGAATATAAGACGAATGGTTAAAAATTAACCAAAAATCTTTGTAGTTATTTTAGCTGATGTACAACACTTTCCACTACCTTAAAATTTTATTAACAAAATCTCTTACTCTTGTAACCCTTCCGGACACTAGCGAAACTAAAGGGGAACGTATGCGCCCCCGCAGATAATTTTTTCTCACACAATGGTAAGCTCTCTGACTTACAATGTTTCACCGTCAGAAAATTGGCACATATATGTAGCATACAGTAAAAATTGTGTTTCATAACTTTTGCCAGCATGACTTCGTCAGAAATTTGTGGATCCGCCGCTGCTATCAGAACGTATGCTGAAAATGTTTTAAACATAAACTTCAAAAACGCTCTATCAACATCTGGTTAGATTGCTAGAGCTGAAATAGGTTTAGGTCGGCGAGGTCAATACAAGTTGCGACAGCATAAATAATTCATAATTTTTAGCACATTATTTTTACACGTGTAATGTAGAAAAACAGTTGCAGACGAATATGCAACAATCTTACACTTCTCCACCCCAAAATTCCGATATGCGGACCCCTTGCGATGATCAAAATATTTTTCAAAATTTTGTTTAAAATCTTGTTAGGGGGGTTCTGGGGTATTTCATATTTCCATGTACAAAATCAGGTCAACGGCCAGGGTACCTGAGGCCCGCAGTTAGCGAGATGCCGTTACTTGTAAGTTATCAACCAAACAGTAATTTCTAAAAGGGTGAGCTATGCGTGATATAAGGGGGAAACGCTTGCGAACGAAGCCAGTGAGAAGGCTACCCCTTAATATAAAACGTTGATTTTGATCTTTTCGGTGGTGCTAAGCCGGTGTGTCCCCTTTGAATTTGCTAGTTGCAGCCAGAGGAGCAGAAGCTTAAAGGAGGGGGCACATCCGCGACGGCGCGAATTAAAGTTAGTGTGAATAATCTAGGGCTTAACACGAATTGTGCCGAAAGCGCAAAAGGTTTTCAAAACGAACGGTGGATAGGATTGGTCAAAGGCATCCAATTTTTCTAGGACCGACACTGCAGAGGTTTGGGGTCCTTGATAGCCGCAGCACTACTGTACTGAATCAGAACAAGCCGAGAAGCGAAAGTTGTTTCTTATGGTTGCGTTGGAACCACAGGCGTCGCCACGGGGGCATTGGGGATCGTGCCCCTGTAAATTTGGCGGGTGCCCCCCAAATTGACTCGATGTAAAATTGACCCCTTCTCACATTTAGTTGCCTGTAGGCAACTCAGCGCAGTGTATATACGTTAAATAGTATATATCGCTCCGTGTTTAACAATTGCAACACGTATACATAGTACTAAATCACCACAAAACGTGAGAGCCCCCTCGGGCTCGAGCATCAAGCTCCTATAGCTGAGTGGTGATGGTAAACGCCGACCACTCCAGTCTCACTGGAGTTCGAATCCTAGCATAAAAGTAGGTCTCAGGGAAAAAAGAAAATGGCGTCCCAAAATTATTCGGTGCCCGCCTCCGAACACAATTTTCTGCGGACGAACCTTGTTAGAATACTAAAAAAATTTATAAACCGCTATCGTCGTGCAGTTTGAAACGAGGTACCGGTCCGTAGCCAGAAGCGGGCCAAAACCGGCTCTCCGCCCTGGAACAATTTTAGCTCTCATAGTAAATTTTCAACCTTGCTTGCAAGTCATCGAAAACCCTTGTATGCTCCTCTTGAAAAATCGATAGTTTACACTACGCAGAAACGTTCACAAGAGGACGTACAGCTTGAAAATATCACCTCCGAAATTTCAAAAGTCAAAATAATAACGAAACACCTTTTAGCAGGATGCAGAATTAAATTGGATTCAAGCGGCAAAGGATCTTCTACAGGTGATTATACCCTCCTGAAATAAAATTCTACTCAAGTCCTGACCGTGAGCGCAGTAACCTCTAAAATGAATAGGACATTAGTTACAAATTAAACAAAATTGGCCCATGTAAAGATCAGGGGCGGAACGTTTTTCTGTAGGACTAGAATTGAATAAGCTTACGGTTTAGACTATTTTTTGCTTGGCTTAGGCTTAAGTTTAGGCTTAGGAATATGCTCATTTTTACGCTTAGGTTTTGGCTTAGGCTTAGGAATATGCTCATTCTTAGGCTTAGGCTTAGGCTTAGGCTTAGGCTTAGGCTTAGGCTTAGGCTTAGGCTTAGGCTTAGGCTTAGGCTTAGGCTTAGGCTTAGGCTTAGGCTTAGGCTTAGGCTTAGGCTTAGGCTTAGGCTTAGGCTTAGGCTTAGGCTTAGGCTTAGGCTTAGGCTTAGGCTTAGGCTTAGGCTTAGGCTTAGGCTTAGGCTTAGGCTTAGGCTTAGGCTTAGGCTTAGGCTTAGGCTTAGGCTTAGGAATATGCTTATAATACTGTTCCGCCAACGTTCTTTACATTGGCCACAAAATTTAACATCCCATAGTTATTTGAGGTAAACTGTTTATTGGCAAAATACAAATAATTAGTACCTGCGTTTCCTCTGACATAACAAACCCCAGTCGCAGATGTAGAAATTTTCAGCAAGGGGCGGATCTGATATTAACTTAAACAGACACGTTTCACAAAATTCTTGATACGTTTCGCGTAGTTGGTTTCTTAGTTGTTAAAAATTATAAGGCTTTTGGAGCCAGGGGATTTGATCTATAGACCCCCTATATTCGTCGTTTACAGTCGCTAAACATATAATTATGTACACAGTATTTGGCTTGAGTTGGCGTAAACTGTGTCACTTCTATCCTATGGGTGTACCGAAAAAGGACCTATGGTGGCCAAACCTGCCCCTCAGAATACGAAAGTATACAGGTCAGGTGAAGAAACTTGCTCTTATAAACTTTTCTCCGTGTATTAAAATGACGCTTAGGATAAGGCTCAGACTTAACGTAAGGCGTAAGGGCTCTGGCGAAAGTTTAAGTTTAGGTCGAAGATTAAATAATCGTTTCCTTAAACGTAAGCGTAGGTAAACGTAAGCTTATGCCAAGCCTACGCCTGAGCCTAAAGTCTATTAAACCTGTGGGGGGGGGGGGCGAAAGCATGCAAGATCCAACTGATTTATTGTGTCGTTACCATTTTTGACTCTTGTCCATGACCCCATCGTTAAGGCAAGACTTAGGCTTATATAAATGCTTCGGCAAAGGTTTAGGTTAAGTAACCATTTTTAGAATCTATGCATGTTCCTTAACCTAACCTAAGCCAGTGGCGTGAAAGTGTACACGAACAATTATTTCAATTACTATCTTAAAAGCGATAATTAATTTAAAATATCAAATCCTGGATACGTCACTGTGTGTCTTTGACCTAAAGTTTTCAATACCGAGAGAAATTAACCTGGCTAATTTTGTTTCAATTTTGGCCCATATGGGACGTCTTGGCTCCATGGTGCGGCAAATCCCGCCCTACCCCACGCCGTCCGATGAGCCTCCACAGTCAACTTTTCTCTCTGGGGGTGATTTAGCAAAAAAAGCTCGCGGTTCAAGTGAGCCGGAAACGAAACAATTTTAGAGCTGAACCTTAAATTTCAACTGATGAGTCAAGGGTATGTTTGAGCAACCTTTACTCGCCGCTGTCGAGTACGAGTAACTGTGCAGAATGTTACTTGAAAAGCAACAACATCACCAGCGCTTGCTGTATAATTTCCGCGGTCAATGAATACAACATGGACAGAACAGTAGCATAAGCGTATTCCTAAGCCTAAGCCTAAAATCTAAGCCTAAGAGTATGGACGAGACTATTCCTAAGCCTAAGCCGAAGCCTAAACCTAAGCCGAAGCTTAAGCCTAAGCCTAAGCCAAACAGTTAGTCTAAAGCTTAAACTGACTCCATTACAGCCACGCCGGAAAACGATCCGGTCCTGTTCTATACATGGGCCATTTCCACAAAAAAAACTTTATTTAATTGCATACTCACTCTTTCTTTGACAATGTGACATTCGTACCTATGCGGTATTATGAAAAGGGCATCACATGAAAAAACAGCTTAAACTTTGAATTTTTTAATTTCACCTTCTCACTAAAATTGTTATTAAAGCTACAGAGTTACATAGCGGAATATTAATTGCATTTCCCAAAATTCAAATTTGAATGTTTGTGCGAGTTCGTAGCAAATAGCGTCCGTCGCTACAAGAGTGTTTTGTCAACAAATATGCCTTTTCTATGTGAAGTCGCGATTAAAAAGTAAATAAAAGTTTTTGACGTTAAAATAGTCTCCATCCATAGGATCTGCAGATATGATTGGCTCTAACACTTTGAATTCGAGTCCGTAAACTTTGTATTTAAATGCTTTACGAACGAAACAAAGTTGAGTTCAAAGTTGAATGTCTTTAACCATATTCATAGATGTATATACGTAAACACAAATTACCTAAATGAATTATGTGATCCGAACCAGTCGTAGTGGGACTACATTTATTGAGCGAAGCTCGAACACACGTAAGCAATTAAGGTAATATGCAATTTAGTTATTTGCTAACTATTCATTTATCGGTTTTGGAGATTGGTAAGCAATTTCCTTAGATTCCTCGCACCCAAAAACCCTTCAGCCACCCTATAATTTTTGGAATAATTTAAAAAGTCCTAATTTTGTCTTGTCAATTAAGCTAATATGCAAATTAACTATTAGCTAACTATTCAATTATCGGTTTTGGAGGTTTGTAAACAATTATTCAGATTCCTCGCAACCAAAAACCCTTCAGCCACCCTATAATTTTTGGAATAATTTAAAAAGTCCTAATTTTGTCTTGTCAATTAAGCTAATATGCAAATTAACTGTTAGCTAACTATTCAATTATCGGTTTTGGAGGTTTGTAAACAATTATTCAAATTGCTCGCACCCAAAAAACTTGAGTGAACCCTAAAAATTATTGAAATAATTTAAAAAGTCATAGTTTTGCCTTGTTAATTAAGCTAATATGCAAATTAGTTATTAGCTAACTATTCAATTATCGATTTTGTATGTTTGTAAACTATTTATTCAAATTCCATGCACCTAAAAACCCTTTAGTGCTGAAATGATGTTGCGTTTAACCTTAATAATTAGTGAAATATTGTAAAAAGTCCTAATTTAGGCTTATAACCTATACTAATATGCAAATGGTCTATTAGCTAACTGCTCAATCATCGGTTTTGGAGGTTTGTAAACAGTCTACGCAGATTCCTCGCACCCAAAAACCCTTTAATGCTAAAATTAGATTGCTTCTAACTGTAATAATTAGTGAAATATTATGGAAAGTCCTAATTTAGGCTGAATTAATTATGCAAATTAGCCTGTAGCTACTAAACGGCTTGCTATTTTAAAACCCCAATGCGAGATTTACACCCCAGGATTATTGGCTTTCAAACAAAAAAAAGTTTATCAAAATCGGTTCAGCCGTTCCTGAGATTCTTTTCGGACGGAAGCGATTATGCACGGTTATACATATGAATTAATTTCCAAAACCTAAGCATGATTTAATGTTTCAAACTTAACTTTAACTTTTTTTCATCCTGGAGTCATTTATGCTCTACAATTAGAGATAATTGACATTTATGGACTCTTTTTAGGGTTTGGGCACTTTATCCGCTTACGGACTCTTATTAAGGATGCGGACACCTATTGATTGGGTCTCAAAACGGGCACCCCTTCATGTTACCCCCTCTTATTTGGGTCACTACCGTAGTTGGGTTGAAAAATCAATAACAGTCTACCACCGAAATAGTTCTGGCAATAACTTCTGCTGAGACAAAATAAATATCAGTTCGCTCTTGGGTTGCTAAGCATACCATATCAACATAAAGGCCAAAATTAGCCGCTTCAGTATTAAACATAATATACCCTTATTCATGAATTGGTTCAATAAACTGCATATATGTAAGTACTGTAGTGACCCAAATAAGAAGGGGGGCTGAAATTTATTTGGCCTCTAAAGAGAGTACCCCCCTTGTTATTCGGTTACGAACTGTTATTTATTTTTAACCAGCTTTTCGTTACTGATATATCTGGAATTGCAACTGTACCCTTTCAATTAAACTTTTATTTATCTTGTGTAAAAAAGCTTGAGCGATAATTCAAGGTTATACTTAGGAATGTTCTTTCAAAAATTTAAGTATGCTTTAAAGTTTCGAACTCAACTGTGTATGGTGCGAGTGTCACTTATGCACTACAATTTGGGATAAGTGACATTTATAAACTCTAATTAGGGTTTAGGGACTCTATCCGCTTACGGACTCTTATCAGGGATACGGACACCTATTAATGGGACCCAAAACGGGGACCATTTCCCTCTTATTACCCCCTCTTATTCGGGTCACCACAGTGCACAATTACCCGTTGTTGGGCTTGCGGTAAGTATGCATGCAATTAAGTGCGGCTATTAATATCCTTTGTACAAAGCTATCAAGCTTTGCTAGAATTGTAATGTTTTACCTGTATTTAAACCGAAATTAATAGGTAACTTGACATCACATGTCATTTTATATGAGCTGGCGGTGCCTCCTCTGGACCAAAAAAATTAGGCCCTGACTAAAGTGTTTCCAGAGAATTTAGCTAACGTAAGTGTTAAACTGTTATGCAAATACTGAGTTACACTGTAAATTCCAGTGAGTTGATTTTAACTCAGAATGAGTTGCATACACTCAAAAGTCTGAGTTTTGAATTAGCCTATTCAGAACGCATAATTGTGAATTGTTTGAACTCATTCTGAGTTAATTAATCAGCTCACCCGGAATTAAATCAGTTCAGAGTGAGTTTATATTTGCGGTTACTAACTTAGAAACAACCGGAAACAACTAATTCTCTCTCTGAGTTGATTATCAACTCACTAGAATTTAAAGTGACACTGTAAATCACAGTGAGTTGAATTTAACTCAGAATGAGTTAAATCACTCAGTCTGAGTTAGGACTATCAGAACTCAGAATTTTGAGTTGATTCACTTCAAACTGAGTTAATTAATCAACTCGTTACACCAGTGAATGTTTATCAATTAATGTTTGTACTAACGAACGGGTTGGGTGGGTTTAGACTCACTTTAACCAAAAGTTGTCGGAGCTACGGTTATTGAGAGAGCTTCAAACCATATCTCTAGAGCGATTACCGCTTAAGGATATTAAGGTCATTATTAGACAAAACCTTTTTGTGCTCCGAACACAGGCCAGTAGCCAGGTCGCCTTGATAATGGCGGGCTAAATATATTTCATGAAGTTCATACAAGGGTTTTCGACAACTTACAAGCAAGGATGAAAATTTTCTAGAAGGAGCAAAACTGTTCCACAGCAGCGGCTGACACTCTGGCCCCCTTTAGCTGCAGGCTCGTCATCAAACTGAACTCAATTTTTTAACAATTTCGCTAATAAAAACGCCTCAGCGTCAAGAAACCACATCAAAGAAACGTAGCAGAAACACAAAGCTTTCGTTTCACTGTACATCCTCGTAAACGCAACGCCCATTATTCATATATCAATTTTATCATGAATAATTTATACGAATAATTATGCGCAAGCAATATTCAGTATGTTTCTAAATTTTTTGAACCAAACAAAACAAATTATGCAAAAATGATACAAGGTTTCAGTTGAATTTTGCGTTGAACTACAGTTTAAACGGACAATCATGAGACCGAACATTAAAAAAACGCAAACTATTGTTACAGTACTGCGATAAAAAAATCGAGGTTTTCATGGACAGCGGCCGCCTGGTACACACGTACTGTAGATGACCCGAATAAAAGGGGGGTAAAAGGAGGGGGTCCCCATTTTGAGTGTTAATCAATAGGAGTGTATATCCCTAATAAGAGTCCGTAAAAGCGGATAGAATCCCTAAACCCAAATTAGAGTCCATAAACGTCAATTATCCTTAATAGCAGCGCATAGTTAACTCCAGGACCAAATAAAGTTGGGTTCGAAACTTCAAAGCTTACTTAAGTTTGAAAGTACATTCCTAAGTATAACCTTGCATTATCGCTCAAGCTCTTGACGCATGGTTAAAAACGTTTACTTCAACGGATATTTGCAATAGCGGATATATCAGTAACAATGGGTGGCGGAGGGTGGGTTGAAAATAAAAACAGTCCGTAACCGAATAACAAGGGGATCCCCTCTGGAGAGGCCAAATAAACATCAGCCCCCCTCTTATTCGGGTCACTACAGTAGGAGACACTGTCGATGAGAGGAATTTGGTTGAGATGATATTATCAAGCGAGTCGAGATTTGCAAACGTTGCCAATGAGAAGATATTTTTGGCGGAGTTTTGTACAAGATTTTCAAAATTAATGTGCGCTAAATTAAAACGGCTTTTTTGATTAAGTTCGATGTTAGGGTTGCGCTATACTCGCCGCGTGCCGACGGACTGGCTCGCACGCCGGCAGACGCCGGGGCTCGACACTGTAATTTTTTTGACTAAAAATTACCGCACGCCAGGGTACGGTGGCGTGTGGTGGAGTCCGGCGGCGTACGCCAGCGTGCGGTGCGTCTAAAGGCGCGCGGTGCCATTCGATGACATCCGGCGAAGTGCCGCCAGTGTGCGGCTCAGTAAAGTATAGCACAACCCTTAAAGCTTTGACGTTTGCACACGGCAAATAGTTTTTGTACCGACATTTGTGACAATGAACTTGAGCAATCCGATCAAACATTCTGGCACCGCCCACGAATACCACTTTTACATCTCTGATCGGCAGGCAGAATTCAAAAGCAAACGGCGACATTTAACCGCGGCGTCTGATTGGTTTTTAAACCCCGGTCACAAACTCAATTTGTCATTTTTGTCATCCGAACAGTTCCTGCCCGTAAAACAGATAAACTGAACGAACAAAAATGATGGAAAGACACTGTTTTGTAGTCAACAAAACTGTATTTTTTGATAAAAGTTCGTGTTATTTTCGTTGTACCTGATCCCGTGAGAGTGTTGAGTGTCAAATACAGCAATCGTCGTGATATATATATATATATATATATATATATATATATATTATATATATTTATTTATATATATGTATATACATCTATATTTATTTATATATATAAAAATATATATATATATATATATATATATATATATATATATATATATATATATATATATATACATCTATATTATTATATTTATTATATATATATATATATATATATATATATATATATATATATATATATATATATATATATATATATATATATATTACCCAGAGTCAACTCAACTCAGAGTGAGTTTTAATCACTCAGTTTGAGTTAGGGCTATCACAACTCAGAATCTTGAGTTCATTCAATTCATTCTGAGTTAATTAACCAACTCACCCGGAATTGAACCTGCTCAGAGTGTGTATATACTGATATTGACTCAGAAATTACAATAAATAACTAATTTTCTCTCTAACTTGATTAATCAACTCATTGTAATTTACAGTGGAGTTGCTGCAGTCAAAGCATTAGAATTGTTGGCTCAGAAGCCAGTTTAATTTCGTTGTCCGTTGTTAAAGGTTTAATATTTTTAAAATTGCTGTATAAAATCTAAAATCAGTTTACGGGCCAGAGGCTAAAAATTGCACAGACTAAGATGACTGATTTAAGTTCAGTGCACAAAACCGTTTGCTGGTTTGAGGAGGGGCCACGTCCGCAGTTGCCCCCCCCCCAAGCGAGCATTAAAGCACGAAACTTTGCATTCATATTTAGTGCTAAAATTGTGTTTGTATTCGTTGACTACGCGTTAGATTCGCTCGCTAGTTTTTCACTAGCTTATATAGCACGGTTTGCCGTCATAAATTTCTGGGTCTGCTACAGCATAAAATCAACTACTACAAAAAGTCATCAAACATTCATTGTTTAAAAAATAGTTCACTGTTAATTTCAGTGAGTTGATTTTAATTCAAAATGAGTTGAATCCACTCAGAGGTCAGAGTTTTAGAGTAGGTGTTTCAAAACTCAGAATTCGGAATTGATTTAACTCATTCTGAGTTACTTAATCAACTCACCAAGAACTACATCGGCTCCAAGTGAGTCAATGTTTACTGTTATTAATTCAGAAATAACCAGAAATAACTAATTCTTTTTCTGAGTTGATTAATCAACTCATCGAAATTTACAGCGTAAACATAACGCTTAAGCGTGATAATTGTTTCTAAAAAGCCTTCCGTTTGATGAAACGAAAACTGCTTCTTTAGCTGGAGATTCAGTTCTAAATTTTCGATTGAATTAAATGCGCTAATTTACACTTGAGTTAAAACAAAGTAAAGAATTTTTTTCATTGGTTGAAATTATAGCAAACAGTTGCGATGAAAATTGAAGCAGAAATGTTACAACACGTGTATACTGCAAAAAACGACGAGTCAAATTGAGTCTCTCCGAAATAGGCTTTTCGGGACTACACAAACTAAGTCAAATTCGACTCTATCAGGGTCAAATCCGACTCACTGAGTCGCATGTAGAGTCAATTTGACTCACCATTTTTTGCAGTGTATGATGAAAGCGGTCCCTAGACATCTATGTTTGAACTCCCCAAAAGGTAACAAAAGCGTAGCCAATGGATGGAATATAAACGTATTCCAACTCAGACCCGGCAAATATTCAAATACGAAAAAGTCCAAGCGGTCCCGTAGCCAAGCGTAGGCAGGGGGCTCACCGCCCTCCCTGGAAACCCCCCCTAGAAAGTTTTCAACCTTGCTTGTAACTCATTGAAAATCCTTGAATGCCCGTCCTGAAAAATGTTTAGCCCCCGCTAGCAAGGTGAGCTGGCTACAGGCCTGAGTCCAAGGTTAATATCATACTATTTATACCACGTGGCGCCATTATGTTTCAACCTTGCTTGTAACTCATTGAAAACCCTTGAATGCCCGTCCTGAAAAATGTTTAGCCCCCCACCCCCCCCTAGCAAGGTGAGCTGGCTACAGGCCTGAGTCCAAGGTTAATATCATACCATTATTCCACGTGGCGCCATTATGTTTAGACTTTATAATGCGATCATTATGGCATTCGAAAATTTTTGCGACAGCTGGTGAAACAATATTGAAAAATTAAAATTGAATACAACATTTTTTTCAGTTTCGGTTGACATTTTGGGCTTTGAAATATATTTTAATTCACATCAAACCAAAAACGGGCAAATCATTTTTGATGAACCAGATATTATATTGTCTTTTGGGGGCGTACATTTTTTGGAGAAATATCTCAAATTATCATTGTACGGTACTCTGGCAAATAAATTTCGACTGAAATAAAAATGTTATAACTGGTTTTGTTGAGCGGATTTTGAAGTGGTTGATGCGCTATTAATCAACGTAACCTAATATGGACATTATTGTAATTCGCAGACCCTATTCTGAATAAAACGAGAAACGGATGCATTGCAAATAAAATATATTTCAATTTTAAAACCCAAGATACAGCTATTACACACTAAAACATGGTGAGTAAAATTGACTCTCTCCGAAATAGGCTTTTTCGAACTACGCAAGCTGAGTGAAAATTCGACTGCGCCGGAGTCGAACGTGCGACTGACGAGATTTTGTCGAACAGCAACGCGTGTAAAATTTGAAATTCACCGACCGGATTTGATTATTATTTAGTCATGGGCTTATGAATGTAAAACGTATAAGCGTGTCTTTTCTGTAAAACGTACAGTAGGTGACATTGTGGACCTGTAGCAGGGTAAATAGGGCCAGCGGGGTCCTCAACTCTTTTTCTGAAGAAACTTCGGCTATCCCAGAAAATTTTCGACCTTGCTTGTAAAGTCAATGAAAGACCCATGTATGCCCATCCTGAAAATTTTTTGCCCCCCCCCCCCCCTATAGCAAGGTGAGCTTGCTACGGGCACTAGGACTATATGAGGCCGTTAAACAATTTTAATTGTCTTAAAACTGTTTGTGTACTGCGCACAAATTGCTAGGGATACGTTTAGGCATTTGTGACACAAACCGATGAAAGCTTCGTAAGTATCGCAAGATTTATTATTATTATTATTATTATTATTATTATTATTATTATTATTATTATTATTATTATTATTGGTGATTTACCACGCTATTATGTGAAATTTAAGGTTTATATCGTTTGTAACTCGTTTTATAGGTTAGGGATTATTATTAACTGCCAATCGGGTCCGTAGCTAATGGTGGGGCACGGGGAAGCTCAATAGTCCCCTTGGAAATATGTTTGCCACCCGTAGAAACCGGATAGGTACGTGTTGCAAGTACGGCTGTTAGTCTAGAAATTTCAAAAAATTTCCAATTTAATAGATGTAGTAACTTCACCGTAACGTTTAAATAGTTTGAAACCAGCAAACCTATATGGCATTAAAATTTCAAAATTTCATAAAATCATAAAAACCGAACGCAATAAATCTCAAATAAATACGTAATACACGACTGACACGGGCCCGTAGCCATAGGTGAGCAGGGACGGGGCTCAGCCCCTCCCCCGCAAGAAATTTCCCAGAGAATTTTTAACCTTGCTTGTAAGTCATTAAAACCACTTGTATGCTGCTCCTGGAAATTTGTTTAGCCCTCCATAGCAAGCTGAGTTGGGTACGAGCCTGCAGTGATAATGCTTACTCAAATTCGAAACATCGGCCAATGTACAAATCAGGGGTGGAACGTTTTTCTGTGGGACTAGAAAAGAGTAAGCTTAAGCTTTAGACTATTTTTTTGCTTGGTTTAGGTTTAGGCTTAGGCTTAGGAATATGCTTATTCTTACGCTTTATGCTTAGGCTTATGCTTAAGCTTAGGATTATGCTTATAATACTGTTCCGCCCCTGCTCTTTACATTGCCCGAAACATCTAGCCAGAGCCAAGCAATTATTCCTTTAAAATTATAGGCCACTCATTGCATTTCAGTTTTATGGTCCTATAGAAGCGGTATCAGTTGCTAGCCGGCCTCGTAGCCAGAATTCGGCAATAAAGAAATGAAGAATGCAGGTTTGATGAAGAAGCCGCGAAATTTTTTACCTCTGGACTATAATTTTTGTATGGCATCGCAAAACTTACCTTGGCGAAACGAAGAAATTCGCAAGGGTGGGGGAACATACCTCTCATTTAGATCCATATTTACTGCGCTGATTACTATAATTATATCAGCACCGCAACCAGCGGCGGATTCGGAAATTTCTGACGCTGGAAAGCGGGCTGGCAAAAGTTATCTAAGGGGTAAAATTGTAAGGTAAAACTTTACACCATTTTATGACAAAAAATTCCATGGCCTTATCTGGATTCGCTAGTGACCCCAAGCAGGAATTGTTAGTAGAAGCGCCAACGAGATGTTTAGAAGAGCAAGCACGTTTTTTTCTGCCATACAATCAATTTACTACGAGTCCGTAGCCAGATGTGGGTTTAGGGAAGCCCATCCCTTTGGAACTTTTTTGTGCCTCTAGAAAATTTTCAACCTTGCTTGTAAGTCGTGAAAAATATTTACACCCCGCCCATGCAAGGTGGCCTTGCTACTGCGGTTATTTGATCGCGCCGTAAGCTTTCAGCTCGGAAATCAAAATATGCGTAGGAATCGATACGTTTTTAGTGAAGCAAGCAAATTTTTCCCACCATGCAATTTTATGGCCATTTGTCAGCTCTGTAGAAAGAGCAAAGATATTCTTAGAAGACTCGCATTTAATGTCAACAGCAAATTAGTGAACCTGTCAGAGTTCAAAATCCATAATTTACGCCTAATGGAACCGGCTTAATATCGATTTATATTGCGCTTTGACATTTTCAAATTCAAATTGAGCGTGGTTTTTGTAGATAAATGGATATAAATAAACAAGTCACCAAGGGAAATTATTTCTTATGGTCATGTGTTTCACGACTCATATATATACATATATATTATATTTAGATATATATTTATTTATATATATCTATATTTATATATTTATATATATGTCAAGGTTCAACCGGAATTCCTGTACCGGAAGGAATTCTTGCAAAAGTTCAAATCCCGTCCCCATACTACATTTAAAGATGCAGGAACCGGAATTTTTACGGTTTTGTCGCCAATTATGCCTAATCATTCCAACACCGGAAACTATGCTTAAAAAATTGTTATATTATATATAGATATAGATATATATATATATAGATATATATATATATATATTAAAAGAATATTAAAATATATGAGTATTTGAAACAAATTATGATTTTAGTAAAAAAATTTCGCCAATGGCGGAAAGAAACTTGCTACCGAATGATCGAAATGCCAAATAAGCGTGAATATAACGTAACGCTAAACATTGAATTGCATGACAATTAGTTTTGAAGAACAAACCATCAGAGGAGAAAATTTTGTAATTGTGACGTATTTGACGCCGCTTATTAATAGCAAATGAGAAAAACGCACGAATCGAATATGGCAAAAAATGATTGTAGAAGCAGATAACTGAAAATATTGAAATGCTTGCGTGTTTGCAGTAATTTTATTTTTAGTAATATTTTAAAAGCTGAAAAGGTAGCGTTTTTAAGTAAGTAGGAACGACACCGTTACAGTGTAAATTTCAGTGAGTTGGTTTTAACTCAAAATATTAAGTTGAATCACTCTAGAACTTTGATTTGATTCAATTCGTTCTGAGAGTTAATCAACTTAGCCACAGAAGTAGAGTTAATGTCGAACGATATCAATTCAAAAATAACTAACTCGCCAGCTGAATTGATTAATCAACTCATAGGAATTAACAGTGATAGTTAGGATATTCGAACTATTATAAGGTATCAACCAGGGGCGTAGGCGCTTATCAAGGAAGAAAGCTCGCGAGGCGATTCAAGCGAAATGCCAAATAAGCGTGAATAATGCAATGCTTAAACTGAAATTGCTTCGCAATTGGAAAAATTCTCTATAATTCGCATGGCGAACCGGATTTGATATTAAACAAGTCATCAAGGTATATATTTTCTAATAATGGTCATCGTGTTTGGCGAATCATCCCAAACGCGAAAAAAACACCGAATTGAATATGGATCAAATGGTTGTTCAAGCAGATGGCTAATTTATAGAAAACACTGTAAATTTCAGTGAGTTGATATTAACTTTAAGTTGTGTTGAATCAACTCAGAGGTCTGAGGTCGTCTGAATTAGGTTTTAAGAACTCAAAATTTTGGGCTGATCTTATTCTGAGTGAATTAATTAAATGAGCCAAAATAAAATTAGTTCAGAATGAGTTGATGTTTACTGTTATTAACTTTTAGAAATAGCGGCGGAAAACGGTTAAACCCACCACCACGAGCTCACGTGCGATGCCGTTCTTTGCGAATGTTGAGTTACTAGTTTCGGTAACCAATGATGGTACAGCATTCTATCAGCGTGGTCAGCCGCTGCCCTAATACCTTCCAAGCATCCTTGTCTATCCACTTACATGGACCTGAGAGTGGACTCAACCTGGAATTCAGCCGCTACCCTTACACCTTCCAAGCATCCTTGTCTATCCACTTACGTAGACCTGAGAGTGGACTCAACCTGGAATTCAGCCGGTATACCTTTGGACCAACCCTGTCTATCTACTAATGTAGACCTGAGAGTGGACTCAACCTGGAATTCAGCCGGTATACCTTTGGACCAACCCTGTCTATCTACTAATGTAGACCTGAGAGTGGACTCAACCTGGAATTCAGCCGCTACCCTTACACCTTCCAAGCATCCTTGTCTATCCACTTACGTAGACCTGAGAGTGGACTCAACCTGGAATTCAGCCGCTACCCTTACACCTTCCAAGCATCCTTGTCTATCCACTTACGTAGACCTGAGAGTGGACTCAACCTGGAATTAAGCCGCTACCCTACACCTTCGGAGCAACCCTGTCTATCTACTAATGTAGACCTGAGAGTGGACTCAACCTGGAATTCAGCCGGTATACCTTTGGACCAACCCTGTCTATCTACTACTGTAGACCTGAGAGTGGACTCAACCTGGAATTAAGCCGCTACCCATACACCCTTCGGAGCAAACCCTGTCTATCCGCTCTCACGCAGACCTGAGAGTCCACTCAACCTGCAAATGACAAAGAACCGTTCACAAGTTATTGAATACAAATTATCAGAAAAACCATATTGGCAAGGATACAAAATGAGCAGCAGAACCAGCAAAGTAAAAATAGAGTCACAGTTTAAATAAAATTGTCAACAACCAACATAAAAGTGTCACATACACATGGAATCAAAATATATCATATTTCACGTGGTTAACATGGTTTTTGCTTAAAATTAATATCAGGTATAGAACTAAATACCACATCTGGGGAACGCAGGAATGGGTTTTTTCTGGAAGTGTCGGTCAATGTAAAGAACACGGGAGGAACTGTATTAAGCATATTCCTAAGCCTAAGCCTAAGCGTAAAAGTAAGAATGAGCATATTCCTAAGCCTAAGCCTAAGCCTAAACCTAGTCAAGCAAAAAAATTAGTCTAAAGCTTACGCTTACTCTATTCTAGTACCACAGAAAAACGTTCCGCCGCTGATCGTTACATGAGCCGAAGTGTCGAATTAACAATTTTTAGGCTTTCGAAACGTTTAACCTCTTCTCACATTGAGTTGCCTGTAGGCAACTCAGCGCAGTGTATATACGTTAAATAGTATATATCGCACCGTGTTTAACGATTGCAACACGTATACACAGTACTAAATCACCACAAGACGTGAGAGCCCCCTCGGGCTCGAGCGTCCAAGCTCCTATAGCTGAGTGGTGATAGTATACGCCTCCCACTACAGTCACTGGAATTCGAATCCTAGCATAAAAGTAGGTCTCAGGGGAAATAGAAAATATTCATGTGAGAAAGGGTTAAGGGCAAGCTAACCACTTTTAAAATTACGTCATATATACACTGCAAAAATGGTGAGTCAAATTGATTCTCTCCGCAATAGGCTCTGCGGGGCTACACAAACTGAGTCAAATTCGACTCCGTGAGAGCCAAATTCGACTCACTTAGGCACACGTTTGACTCGGGCGGAGTCGAATTTGACTCAGTTTGTGTAGTCTTGTAGAGCCTATTTCATGAGACAGTCAATTTGACTCACCATTTTTGGAGCGTATATATATGTATATATACTTTTATCTCCTTAGGAGTAAACCTGAAACCCTTTTGGAGCAATATTCTCGTGCGTTCGATCATGGTTTCAACTCCACTAATTCTCTCTCAACAGACCACAATGTATAAAGGCTTGTTTTGCCTGTACACCAAAAGCCGAAAACAAACACGACTAATACTTCTAAAACGTAGTGTCAAATTTCATATCGCAGAACACCAAAAAGCATTTGGAATCGGGTGGATTTTGAAGCACGAAAAAAAATATGAATATAACTTTTAGATCAAGCAAAACAAATCGAACTCCGGAGTAGAGTTTGCAACTTGAGAGCAAATAACTCAAAAATTTACTGTGCGAAAAAAATTACACTGCGAAATATTAGCGGTTATATTTTATCATTGGCGAACCATTAAGAAAAGAACCACCAGCGGTCGGTGCCCAAACAACCTGTGATTGGCTTGTTCCCATGAAAGACACAACACTGTAAAAATGGTGAGTCTCAAATTGACTCTCTCCGAAATCGGTTTTTCTTGACTACACAAACTGAGTCAAATTCGACTCAGCCAGAGTCAAAGTCCACTCACTGAGCGATTCAATGAGTCGAATTTGACTCGGGCAGAGTCGAATTTTGACTCAGTTTGTGTAGTCAGGAAACGCCTATTTCAGACAGAGTCAATTTGACGCACCATTTTTTGCAGTGTACGTTTTGAACACTCGTTCGCGGTCGCCGAGTCACCGTTTAACGCTGTTTGAAATCGGTCGGGTTTCAGAAGACGATCAAGGCTTCATTGTAACTTTTAGATCAATCAGATACCAGGACCTCGAAGTACAACTTACAGCTTAGTGATTAAAGTATACAACGAAAATTCAAAACTTCACAGCGACTCAAAGTTTCACTTTACTGTGAAATTCTTTTTTATTCTTGGATGCACACGGATATCCGTTTCTGTTTCCGTTATTTTGATCAGTATCCGTTTCCGTTATTTTTACTGTCCGTTTACATCCTGGTCGTGCTACATTTAAGCAGAAAAGCGCTCAAAGAAGGCAAGGAGCCGCGCGTTATCAAACTATATTCATTTTAGTCCAGTTTCTAACGACGTTGCTGCGGACGGATAGGAATTAGGCCGTTCCAGTTGATCCAGGTCGACAACATTTTTGTCCAATTGCATGCCCATTTAAGTTTAGGCTTTTTCGGTAAAAAAATCGTAAAAAAATTGACTCTTTTCGCGAGCAAACTAATTGTTACTTTACATTTTTAAATGACCTGGTTAGCGGCACTTAACTTTATCATGAATCCTCGCCGTGTCGGTGGAAGGGGGGGCTGTGGCAAACTTGGATTCATTCAACGAAGGTTCAAAGACGTACAAAAAATGGGACAATACTTGAGTCCATTCCAAATGAAACCGTCCCTTTATAAGTACGATTCTGCTAGTATGAGCCGAATAAACTCACTAAGAATAAACAAAAAATAATTTAATATTCAGAACTAAGATTTGGTAACTACAAGGTTGGGGCAACTTCCAGTTATAGCTTCGCTATAACATCGGTACCAGTTCAGAACATCCCACCTGTCCCTTGATAAGCTTCACTAATGATTGACTGAAGGAATGAACGACACATACCACTAATTCGGGTCTTTTCGGTTATTTTGCCCCTCATAGCGGCGTTCGAATATTAACAACGGGCCGATGTTGAAAATTTATGCATATTTGATCTTTTCATAGCCTTCGCAAATCATTTCACACCCAAATTTGGATTTTTGAAAATTCGATTGTTAAGGTGTCCAGGTACATTCTTTGGACCCAAAAATATTATTGTTATTAAGACAACTTATTTATATTCGACACAGGTTGCGGGGCCTGTCTGTAGAAGGTTTTGAATTTTCTGCAGTCAAACGATAAGGTTAACAAGTTATGGTCAATTGATTGATTTGACGCCACCCTCAAATGTATTCGATTCAGCAATGCAAGCTGCGTCAAATGGTACGTAATTTGTCTCACTTTTTGACTAAACTTCTTCGGATCTCAAAAGCGGAGGTGTGGACCTTAAAAATGGTATTTTTCTAAAATTCAAATTTATTGAGCGAAGTCATCAGGAGAGGTCAATGAATGCTTAAATATGCACAAATATGCAAAAATTTTCAAAATCGAACCATTTTTTGGGCGACCACCGGCTGAGGGGCATAACCCACAAGACCCAATATAGTCAGTACATGTATCATTTGTCATCTGGGTGACATAAGAAGGTCTACGATCATCACATACTCTTTTCCACTTTACAAGACTCTCGGCCCATGTTACTTTAACGGGCATCCAGGTTTCTGGTGGGTCCATAAAAGTGTAGCTTTAGATTCTAGATTACATTTTTTGCTTAGGCTTAGGCTTAGGCTTAGGAACACATTTCTGTAACGATTAGGCTTAGGCTTAGGCTTAGGAACACATTTCTGTAACGATCAGGTTTAGTTTTAGGCTTATGAATATGCTTAATCTACTGTTACGCTCCATAAAGTAACATTGGCCAGACTCTCTATGGACCCCAAAACGAATTTTATAGCAAAAAAACTACAAAATTGCCGTGAGAACATATAAGTTAAAGCATGATGCTATACTTTTGATGACGTCCGGCGCCGGCTGACGCTGTTCGGCATTATACGAATGATTTAGAATATAATTTACAAAATAAATTGCCAGAATTGGCCCACATTTCAATAACATAATGGCACTTACCTGTTGGTTTCGGCGTACGGAACCTGTTGATCCTTTTAAGCCGATTGTATTTTGACGGAATCGCTCGTCGATGCAACTTCATTTTTTCCCACTCGATCAAAGATGCTACTGACAGCTGGAAAGTTGACGTTCAAACATTTTTGCGAATTTCAGCATCGTCAGGCGAAGAATCAGCGAATTCGATCAAATTCCAGAGTTAAATATGATTTCGAACACGATTTATATGGCTTTTCGAAGTCTAAAAAAACAAAAAAAAAACATGTAAGTGTCACAACAATTAAAAATACTAGCCTATTAATATTCACTTAGAGTGTAACGTTTGTTAAGATAATCTCTGTAGAATGTGCAAATCATCGAGTGCTTGAGCGTCATATTTTTACGCTGTAGTGTGGACGGCAAACGTATTCCATTTGGGAGTCCCCTGGGTTCAAATCCTAGCTTCAAAACAACGGGTAGCGATGCTTGAATTCAACTGAATGCCATTCAAAAGGTTAAAATAGTCAATGTGAAATGTTGGTGAATGTTCGCAGTCTGAATGCACATTGTGATTTGGGGATGGTATTTTAAAAAAGCAACGAATCTGGATACATTCATCAAAAAACGATAGCTTTTAAAAATGAATCTCATTTCATGAATAAGCAGTCAGTTTTGGTTACCAATTTTTTGGCTACATTTTGCGTTCGTGCCGGATCACCAAGAGGTGCTAGCATTTGTGTGCCGGATTGTCAGGAACAACGTCCTTATGCGGGGTTCGCGTTATAACCGGGCAAGCTTGGGACACGTTTTGTCCCTATTACACGATTGGGTCACATTTTGTCTACTTGTAGACCCCATATCGTATTCAAAAATTCGTATTGTCTGCTAATATCATGTGTAGGTCGCGTTTTGTCCTTCAATATCATATGATATTCGAGGTTTGTCTGTTGACCCGATATAAGTGCCCAAATTTTAATGTTGACGTCGAATTAACATGGGACAAACCGTGTCCAACCTGCCCCGGTTATAACGTGAACCCGGCATGAAATTGACTGTATTAAATATTTGGGAATATTTCTAGGATCTGTGCGTGCATATAAGGGGTGTACTGGGGTTACAATGGTCTCAGAAAAAGATACAGAAAGTATTCAACAGTGTTGAGCTAAAATTATTGAATGTGTCTTCAAACGTTCTAAATATTGCAGAAAAAAATAATGTTGTACTGGAAACATTTTACTTAATTTTGACGATGCATGAAGTTAGGGATGCTGCTATAATCGCCGCGCATCGCCGTACGCCGCCCCGCGCCGGCACCGCCAAACAGCTCCGAGTGCCACCGTGTGAAGGGTCACATGAAATTTTTTTAGTCACAGGAAATTTTGTTTATTAAAAAATGTGCACGCAACCAAATAGATTTTGCTTATACTTTTGTCAGCAACGCATACGCGGCACGCGGCGGCGTCCGTTAGCATCCGGTCACGCGCGGCAGCGTCCGTTGGCGTCCGGTCACGCGCGGCGGCGTCCGTTAGCATCCGGTCACGCGCGGCAGCGTCCGTTGGCGTCCGGTCACGCGCGGCGGCGTCCGTTAGCATCCGGTCACGCGCGGCAGCGTCCGTTGGCGTCCGGTCACGCGCGGCGGCGTCCGTTAGCATCCGGTCACGCGCGGCAGCGTCCGTTGGCGTCCGGTCACGTGCGGCGGCGTCCGTTAGCATCCGGTCACGCGCGGCAGCGTCCGTTGGCGTCCGGTCACGCGCGGCGGCGTCCGTTAGCATCCGGTCACGCGCGGCAGCGTCCGTTGGCGTCCGGTCACGCGCGGCGGCGTCCGTTAGCATCCGGTCACGCGCGGCAGCGTCCGTTGGCGTCCGGTCACGCGCGGCGGCGTCCGTTAGCATCCGGTCACGCGCGGTGGCGTCCGTTGGCGTCCGGTCACGCGCGGCGGCGTCTGATGGCGCGTGGTATCGTCTGACACAGTATAAAGTATACCGCAACCCCAACGTTGCTGTTACTAGTCCATACTTGTTGTGCATTTTGGGGTAAAAAGGAGACGAGATGACTGTTTTTAAGCCTACATTACAGTAAATGATTTTTCATTCTGAAAACTTTGAGCAACGCTAAATATATTTTTATTCCGTCGTCTTAAAAATGATGCATATCTTTCAAATAAAGTCTTAAAGTTTAATTAATCAGGAGGATCCCTGTACATCAGGGTGCAACCGGATATCCACCTCCGGCTTCGGCTCCGGCCGGAAATAAGATTATCCGGCTTCGGTTCCGACTACGTCAGTTTTTGGTATCCGGTTGTACTCTGTTCTACATACCACGTTTGTTGGAACTTCTCAAATCAAGGAAAGATTAAACAAGAACTTATTGAAAAAAATTAAAGTCGTTAAAATTCTGGTTTATGATGTAATTGGTTATTTTAGGTTTTAAAAAACCAAGTAAACTTTAACCCGGTTCTCTTTAACACGTCGGCTAATGTATAGAACAGGGCCGAAACAGTAGTATAAGCATATTCCTAAGCCAAAGCCTAAGCCTAAACGTACGAATGAGCGTATACCTAAGCCTAAGCCTAAGCCTAAGCTAAAAAATTAGCCAGAAAGCTTAAGCTTCCTCTATTACAGTTCCGCCGGAAAACGTTCCGGCCCTGTTCTATATATATGCCAAGACGTCTACGCAGTTCAAACACCGGATACTAAAAATAATAAATTCACATTTTATTTTAATTATTAATAAACCGAGGTTTTATAAGTGGATGCAGCGTTTGCGTTGTGCAATTTGATATGCATGGCTTTTGCTACTCGAAGCAATTATAGCGCAAACAGCCGCAGTTGTTCTAGAGCGTTTTCTGGCAAACAACGTCTTTATGCTTGTATTTGGTTTAAATTAGGTTAAAGACATTTTTTTAATCAGAAACCTGATGGTTTTAAACTTCAACATAATACATTTCTCGCACAGTGTTTAACAATTGCAACACGCATACATAGTACTAAATTGCCATAAGACGTGAGAGCCCCTCGGGCTCGAGGGTCAAGCTCGTATAGCTGAGTGGTGATAGTATGCGCCTCCCACTCCAGTCTCTGGAGTTCGAATCCTAGCATCAAAGTAGGTCTCAGGGGAAATAGAAAAATGTTCATGTGACAAAGGGTTAAGCGAAAAATTTTCAGTTTACTATCTTGAACTCCAAAGGTAGCAACTAAAATTTAGTTTTAACGTAAAACATCGCAAGTTTTCTGCCCTGTTTACAAGTGGAACCTTTATTCATTTGATGTAAATGTTGATAATTAGAGCAGGAATACGGAAGGCTATGTGGTCAGAAGTTTCAGGAATCTGATAAACACGTTCACATTACAATACATATATATTAGGCTTCTAACAGGAACTAAATTTTGCCAGAACAGAAACAGAAAAAGGAACACGAACAGAAACAGGAATGGAATTTTAGCAGGAATTCCAGCCGGAACAGGAATTTCGGTTGAACCCTGATATACATGATATATATACATGATATATATATATATATTAATGAATGCATGATGCGCTGCAAGTATTGCTACTGTATTGATTAATAGTTAATTAAATTTTGGGTCTTCAAAAAAGGCTTCGGTTTGGTTGACCTAGTTTCAGGCCAAGACTTCAAATCATACTTAAAGATTTCGTATTTATCTCCTTTCAGTGTTGTGGTCGTTTGCAGCAGCGCTTTCAACATATCAGAGCGCCCAGCCACTGATATTCGTGCAGTGACATATCCATTATTTTTTGGTGATAGGGATAATTATTTGTTCCAAAGCTGCCGTTTCAAAATGCATATTTAGCAAATTCTCAAATTCCATTCCGACAGAGTCAAATTCGACTCACTGAGCGACTCGGGTGAATCGAATTTGACTCTGGCGGAGTCGAATTTGACTCTGTTTGTGTAGTCCAGAAAAGCCTATTTCTTAGAGAGTCAATTTGACTAACCATTTTTTGCAGTGTAATACGCCGAAAGCAAATAATTTTAATATACGTGCATCGTAACATCGACATATGTTTCACCTGTATTTGGCTGGAAAAAATATTGTAAGCTTACAGATAACCATTTGTGTCGGCAAATGTTCAGCCCGGCTTATGTTGTGGGAGTATACATATTCCATTACCCCTTGGATCCGCCACAGGAGTTTCGATTTAGAGTGCAGCAACTGCAATAGTTAGCGAGTTGCGAGTTTGAAAACCTATTACTAACTGATGATAGGTGCTTTACACATTTGAGAATACAGGCCATGGTTTGATTTATTGTTAAAAATTGAATTGCAAAATAATGCTTGATTTAGCACAATTTATAAAACTGATGTTGCGCGTAAATCAGCAATTCTAGTTTGGTTGTTTGAAAATCTAAATATTTCCGTAGACAATGTATACCTCGATAGTTTTCAGTGTATGTTCCATTGTTGAATTTCGATTCAGTTTTTTTTCTAACCAGTAGAAAACAATTATTCATTGCCAATCAATAATGACTATTTTTTCACTGTGGGACACATCGAAATGATCGGCTCACCGCAGTCTATTAATTCGAGTTAAATTTAACTTTGCTCAAAATATATTACCGCCCGCTTTAAACTTGTAGGCACGCTTATTCGACTGTCACTGTTAAAATTTGATACAATAATACTTGCAGCCCGTAGAACCATCACACTTACAGATATGATGCCTAAGCCGGACCATATTACTTTTAGGGCCGTCCCGGTTTCTGGTGGGTGTGTGAAAAAAGTAGGCTTATATTGTAGAATACATTTTTTGCTTAGGCGTAGGCTTTAGGCTTAAGTTTAAGAATACGCTTTTGCAACGCTTAGGCTTAGGCTTAGGAATACGCTTAATCTACTGTTACGGCCCTAAAAGTAACATTGGTCCCTAAGGCTATGCTATAGGTGAAAGCCTGCGATCTTATCTGCGATTTACTGTATACATAAATGGAGGTGTGTAGGGAATACTTATAGGAGCACAGTAGCTGATCCAAAAACAAGAGATACAGACCCATAGCCTGCTCACCTTGCTTGTGGGGGGAGCTAACAAATTTTCAGGAGCGGGATTAACGGATTTTCAATGAATTCCAAGCGAGGTTGAAAATTTTCTATAAGGAGCAATATTTGTCCAGGGGGTGTTGTTGTTGTTTGTTGTTGTTGTTTGTTGTTGTTGTTTGTTGTTGTTGTTTGTTGTTGTTGTTTGTTGTTGTTGTTTGTTGTTGTTGTTGTTGTTGTTGTTTGTTGTTGTTGTTCTTGTTTTTGTTGTTCTTGTTGTTGTTGTTCTTGTTGTTGTTGTTCTTGTTGTTGTTGTTCTTGTTGTTGTTGTTCTTGTTGTTGTTCTTGTTCTTCTTGTTGTGGTTATTCTTGTTGTTCTTGTTGTTGTTATTGGTTCTTGTTATTGTTGTTGTTGTTGTTGTTATTGTTGTTGTTGTTGTTGTTGTTGTTGTTGTAGTTGTTGTTGTTGTTGTTGTTGTTGTTGTTGTTGTTGTTGTTGTTGTTGTTGTTGTTGTTGTTGTTGCTGCTGTTGTTGTTGTTGTTGTTGTTGTGGGTGGTCGCAATTCGTGATAGCCGGCAGTTTAGGTAAAACTATAATGGCTACGACCAGTCGCCAATTTATACCACAAGTCACGCAATGCAAATTTTGTTTTAGCTTCACATTTTTGATCTGGTCAGAACAGTCAAAGAGTTCATATTTTGGACAACAGTCATTGCAAGCTACTTGTGCACTTTCGCCCCCCTCCCAGGATCAGGCATGGACTCAGGCTTAGACATAAGCTGCCTTTAAGTATCACAAAAAGCTTAATTAAGGCTTATCTAATCCTCCGCCGCAACTTTTATCTCAGCTTTTCCTTAAGCCCAAGCCTGAGCGCAACAGTTTAGATAGAGTTTTCAATTGTGAGGGGACACAGCTAATAGCTGTTACAGTAAGTGTTCAGTTTAAAAGAATTCGGTAGTAATAAAGCGAATGGAATGCTTTTCAAAAAACATCGAGACGTTGTTTTAGTATTAAATCTCTTTCTGACGGTCGCAAAATGTTTCTTGGTTTATGCATTTGGAACGTCTACACATTCCAGACCCCGTGGCAGCGCGCGCCTTCCTGAGCCTAAGCCCGAACCATGAGTTTAAATGTGCGACGAGAGTACACAAGAGTCCGGTGTATTTATAACCCAAACGGCAATTTACGGGTGTGGGGACTATGTTATATTTAACAAACATAATTGCAAGAAACTTTCAGTTTTCTTAGAACTTTAAATAAACTCAACTCCCCATACATGGAGTGGGGTATATCGGAAACGCAGCGTTCCCTGGGTACATTATTTTATGTACAAAATGTGCTCAGTAGCACACTCTTGTCTATCGCATCCACTCTTGGTATGTATAATTAAGTGTGGATAATCGCTATCAAGAGTGTGCAACTGGGCACATTCTGTGTAGAAAAGAATGTATCCGGCACGCGTGCGTTTTTGCCCTACCCCTAATAGTCATCATCGACTCTTGGGCTCACGTTAAAGATAATGGGTGGAACGTTGTGGAACTGTAATAGACTAAGTTTAAGCTTTAGACTAATTTTTTGCTTAGGTATAGGTATAAGCTCATTCTTACGTTTAGGTTTAGGCTTAGGCTTAGAAATATGCTTATACTACTTGAGACGGTCCAATTCTATATATTGGCCGACTTTTGGTATAATTAATTTGACACTTTTAATTTTTTATACAAGAGAAATAGTTTTTTATTTTTGTTCATCTTTTCTGTATTTTGTTTAAATATAAAAATGCTAAACAACAGCATTAAAACTATTCTCAGGTACGCAAAACATTTTTTAAACTCAATGTCCAGCTGGCAAAGCCGTGTTTTTACTCGCAGTCGACATTTCCTTAATCGTCTTTTTGGCCTATGTTACTTTAAGGAACGTCCAGGTTTGTGATGGGTCTATAAAAGAGTAGGTTTAGAGTCTAGATTACATTTTTTGCTTAGGCTTAGGCTAAGGCTAAGGCTTAGGTTTAGATTTAGATTACATTTTTTTGTTTAGAATTAGGCTTAGGCTTGGCTTAGGCTTAGGTTTAGATTCTGGATTACATTTTTTTGCTTAGGCTTAGACTTAGGCTTAGGCTTAGGCTTCGGCTTTAGGCTTAAGCTTAGGAAGTCATTTTTTGCAACGCTTTAGGCTTAGTCTTAAAAATACGCTTAATCTACAGTTACGCCCATAAGAGTAATATTGACCCTCGTTTTCATACAAAAAGTATAAAACCCGTACGAAAAACTGCAGAATTTAAGTAAAAACCGAAAATTAATCAAAACACGGATATATTTACATTTTCTACGCTTGTTTGACAAGAATATAATATTGACAATAAATTTCAATACACCAGAGGACAAGAGGTAGGTCTCTTGTAGTCTCTGCAGCGTATTTTTAGTTTGTTTGCGGTATCTAATCAAAGCTTTATAAATTTTGAGTCTACAGCCAGTACACAAAACTAATATCTGTCCGTCGATAGAATGTTGTAAAACGTGAACCTAAACCAGGTTTGTCTGCCGAGAGCTAACCAAACGAGGGGAACGGTGCACTCATCAAGCACCAATCCTGTCTTGCCAGGTTTGTTACGTTTGCCTAATTGAATTAAACGATTAAAAGTAACTTCTAGGCTAAGATGCAATATTTCAGTCAATTTTCACAGCTGGCTCCCATCGATTCAAATAGTTTGGGTTACACCAATAGACCATACAATGTAAACGCAGTATACTGAGGATCATATTCCCTGAGGAAATTTATCAACTCGCTTTAATAGTGCGACCGACCGAACGCAACGGTAACACAGGCATAGCCGCAAGTTTTGCCGTCACTTTCCTCTCTCTCTCACTCTGATGCTATTGGTTTTATATGGAATTTAATTTTATCGAAACCTGCTACAAAGCTTCTATCATTTTGGCGTATATAACTCGACTGAAACCCAGCAGAAAGTAATATAAAGGATGGACAGAATTTTACAAGATGCGCATATTTATAACAAGGGATAAATACAAGGGTGATTTTCATTGCCTAGAATTTGTGAAGAATAGTAAAAATAACAAATTTTTGCAAGTTTTAAAATAATTTGTTTTTAGATTTCGAAGGACCAAAAAATTTAATTTTCAACATTTACTTGTGTAAGTCATCGAAAACCCTTGTATGCACCTTACTGATATAATGTGTAACCAACTTAGTCTCAGGTGAGCTGGCTACGGGACTGATCCCGTGTCGAAGCCAAAGAATTTTTCTGGGAATATTGTTGCAAGAAAAATATTGACGTGGTCTACAATTCACAATGGGAGACGAAGCAGGTTTTAGAACAAGCTCCAGTGGTCAATTTGTAGACAGAGACGGGCATGCGGAAGTGATTGTGAAATTAATAGTTGACTGACTTTAAACCAAATGGTATTTACAGCATTCTTGGTGCTTTCTGAAATCAGCATATAGTGTCTATATATATATATATATATATATATATATATATATATATATATATATATATATATATATATATATATATATATATATATATATATATATATATATATATATATATATACATACATCCGTCTATTTATCCTACAAAAACTGACATCCGGCTCCGATATTTTGACTTGCCTGATATTTTTTATAAACTTCAAAAAATTGAAACCAACATCTGCATTTATGTCAATTACCGTGGAACTGATTGACTTACTTATACATATTATTTCTGTCATATAAGTAATGAAAATAGCTTTATCGCGTAAAACACTTTGAATACCTTAGGCCATTTAAAGAAGAATTGTTAGCTACGATCTGAAATTTGAATGCAATCTAGCATTACTTTTGAATAAGTTATCCGGCTCCGACATTTTAATTTATACTTTAAATTTTCATTCATAAAAGCGTCATAATTGTGCGTGAATTGGCTTGAAAATATCAATTAATGATGGTTTCCATTGAGAACGTTGTTGTACATGTACTAATTTAGCGTATTGTTTTGTTAGTTGATATTACGCGTACCAGCTTATAGACTATACGTCACGTGAACCGTTCCATAAATGAGATTTCTAACACATATTTTCATTTACACTGTTAATTCCAACAAGTTGATTAATCAATTCAGCTAGCGAGTTGGTTATTTCTGAATTAATTTTAACTCGACACTCTGAGTTAAGTTGATTCTCCATCTGAGTTGAGTTGATTCTGGGTGAGTTGGTTAATTAACTTAAGATGAATTGAATCAACTCACTGAAATTAACAGTGTATATTTTTGGAAAATACTCGTTATTTGGCATTCGCACATTCATTTTTTCTCAAAAATAAAAGTTAAATCAATTACGCAAAAGTGTACTTTGATGAATTTTGAAACATTTAGACAATAAGAGTGGCTGTGAAACGATTGCAAGCTGCGAAACTTGCCAAGCAATACATTATTGTACACTGCAAAAAATGATGAGTCAAATTAATTCTCTCCAAAGTAGGCTCTACGGGACTACAAAAATTGAGTCAAAATTCGACTGCTCCAGAGTCAATTTCGATTCACTGAGTGTCACGTTATACTATGGCGGAATCGAATTTGAATCAGTTTGTGTAGTCTCGAAAAGTTCATTTCAAATAGAGTCAATTCGACTCATCATTTTTTGCAGTGACACAGCCTTGGAAAAGGACGTGATCGAATTTTAAAAAATGAATTCTTCTGAGATCTGTCGATAGGTTTATAACCAATAGGAATGCTTTTGAGCGTCTGTCCAATCAAAAAAATTTTAACCCTTTACCTGTTTATTTCATACGTTTCCTAAAGAAAAATAGCATTATGAAACTGGTTTAAAAATATGGGAACCTACTAGGTTGTATGCCCCTACTCACATGTATTGTTGGTTTGCGAGCTTATCGAGCAATGTAAATAATGCATAATTATAAGAACCTGTACGTCGCGGTAGCCGGTGTTGATAAAAAATTTAAACAAAAAATATATATTAATTCGAAATTAGAATGCATTATAATTTTAGGCTTTGTATACCACGAGCAAGGCAAATACGGTATTTTGGTTTTGAAAATAGTTTATTTGCTCCCAGTTTTTTTCAGTTACACAAAACCTGTGTTTACCTGTAGGAGGAACTGATATTTATTTGGTGCGGATTGTTATTTGTTTTTAACCCGCCGTTCGTTACTGATATATATCCGGTATTGCAACTATCCGTTGAATTAAACGTTTACTTGTCTTACTATATCAAAACCTTGAGCGATAATTTCAAGGTTATTAGGAATGTACTTTCGCAGTTGAAGTATGGTTTAAAGTTTTGAACTCAACTTTATTTGGTCCTGGAGTCATATGTACTACAATTTAGGATAACAGACATTTATGGACTCTAATTAGGGTTTAGCAACTCAATACGCTTACGGACTCTTTCTGGATGCGGACTCCTATTGATTGGAACTCGCATACGTGTGTATGTATCTTTCCATGAAAAATTTCCTCTAATGTATACAACTGGACCGTTACAGTAATATATAAGTATGTTCCTAATCCTAAGTTTAAGTCTAAGCCTAAGCCAAAACGCAACCAAAAAATAATCCAAAGCTTAAGCTTACTCTATTGAATGTTTTAGCCCCTCTTAGCAAGGTGAGCTGGCTACGTGTTTGTTTCTTACTCGCAACGTTAGCTCACAAACGACTTCAATCTATCATCCTACACTGTTGAACACATCTTTGAAGTTATCGCCCATGTATAGAACAGGGCCGGAACAGTAGTATGAGCATATTCCTAAGCCTAAGCCGACGCCTAAGCCTAAGCCTAAGCCTAAGCCTAAGCCTAAGCCTAAGCCTAAGCCTAAGCCACGCCTAAGCCTAAGCCTAAGCCTAAGCGTATGGATGAGCCTATTCCTAAGCCTAAGCCTAAGCCTAAGCGTATGGATGAGCCTATTCCTTAGCCTAAGCCTAAGCCTAAAGCCTAAGCCTAAGCAAAAAAATTAGTCTAAAGCTTGAACTGACTCAATTATAGCCTCTTCGGAAAACGATCCGGCACTGTTCTATACATGGGCTGAAGTTATTATTCGTCAGTCTAGTTTTGCTGAAAATCATTACACAAAAGATTCACTGATATTAAAGAGAAAAAGATTATTCACCGCATAGATTCACGCCGTTCCACATGACCCCTATTATTAATATGAAGCTTTATTTTTAGGCTAATTTTAGTTTTATTATTTACACAACATCAAGTCGTATTTTTGATCAAATTTACAGGTCATTGACGTCGCTGAAATGATATTATAGAAACACGGGTCGCGTCTATTTGAAATTTGAATTCGTTCACTGAATTTATTGTAAAAATATTAATTAGAAAATGGTTTCAAAATGTTTCTGTTTTATTAAAAGCACTGCGAATCGATTCAAGTGCTTTTAGTAAAACAAAACCTAATAGACACCGTATGATCAAGCATAATCATTAGCTTAGTTTACTCTTCGTTGTTCGGCTATCGTTGTCCGAGCGTTTGCAATAGCAACGGGTTAACGCAAAGAGACGGAAAATACAGTGATATATCGCTGCCAGAAACTCCTAAAAGACAATGAAAATTCAGTATGACACCATTTAGAATAAGCTGAATTATTTCCGACGCTACACTTTTCGAATTAATAATTCTTACGACGTGCCGGATTAAGCCGCATAAACATATTGGCCCATGTTACTTTAAGGGGCGTCCAGGTTGCTGGTGGGTCTATAAAAGAGTAGGTTTCGATTCTGGATTATATTGTTTTGCTTAGGCTTAAGCTTAGGAACACATATTTGCGACGCTTAGACTTAGGCTTAGGCTTAGGAATACGCTTAATCTACTGTTACGCCCTTTAAAGTAACATTGACCAACATATTTGTAAAGTTTTCACGGTAGTGTTTAGTTTTCAGCAGATCCTTGGACACACACATACTGACACGGTACATGCTCTCGGCCATACTTGCTTTATCGAATTATTGGCCCATGTTTGAGATCAGGAGCGGAACGTTTTCCTGTGGAACCAGAGAAAAGAGTGAGCTTAAGCTTTAGACTAATTTAATTGCATGAGTTAAGCTTAGGCTTAGGCTTAAAAATATGTTCATTCTTACGCTTAGGCTTACGCTTAAAAATATGCTTATAATACTGTTCCGCCCGTGTTCTTGACATTGGCTTAGATTAAATTAGGATAGGAAATACTATAATTATGTAAGGTCAGTTGTATAATTAGAGGAAATTTTTATGGAAAGATAATAAATGAGTTAGGAGTCGATAGAAGAGTGAAGCGATTGAGTGAAATAATTAGAATTGTTATCTAAATTGTAGAATATGATCAGGAATAAGTGAGTAAAAAAATAAAAGAATCAATAATTATATGTAAGGTTTTGATATAGTAAAAAGATAATAAGGATAGGGAATAGATATATATCAGTAACAACGGCGTATAAAAAACAAATAACAATCCAAAATATAGTTCCTAAGGTAAAAGGTTTTGTGTAATAAAAAAACTGGGAGCAAATAACTATTTTCAAAACCAAAATACCGTATTTGCCTTGCTCTGTATACAAAGCCTAAAATTATAATGCATTCTAATTTCGAATTAATATATATTTTTTGTTTAAATTTTTTATCAACACCGGCTACCGCGACGTACAGGTTCTTATAATTATGCATTATTTACATTGCTCGATAAGCTCGCAAACCAACAATACATTGAGTAGGGGCATACAACCTAGTAGGTTCCCATATTTTTAAACCAGTTTCATAATGCTATTTTTCTTTAGGAAACGTATGAAATAAACAGGTAAAGGGTTAAAATTTTTTTGATTGGACAGACGCTCAAAAGCATTCCTATTGGTTATAAACCTATCACAGATCTCAAAGAATTCATTTTTTAAAATTCGATCACGTCCTTTTCCAAGGCTGTGTCACTGCAAAAAATGATGAGTCGAATTGACTCTCTTTGAAATGAACTTTTCGAGACTACACAAACTGATTCAAATTCGATTCCGCCATAGTATAACGTGACACTCAGTGAATCGAAATTGACTCTGGAGGAGTCGAATTTTGACTCAATTTTTGTAGTCCCGTAGAGCCTACTTTGGAGAGAATTAATTTGACTCATCATTTTTTGCAGTGTACAATAATGTATTGCTTGGCAAGTTTCGCAGCTTGCAATCGTTTCACAGCCACTCTTATTGTCTAAATGTTCCAAAATTCATCAAAGTACACTTTTGCGTAATTGATTTAACTTTTATTTTTGAGAAAAAAATGAATGTGCGAATGCCAAATAACTATTTTCCAAAAATATACACTGTTAATTTCAGTGAGTTGATTCAATTCATCTTAGTTAATTAACCAACTCACCCAGAATCAACTCAACTCAGATGGAGAATCAACTTAACTCAGAGTGTCGAGTTAAAATTAATTCAGAAATAACCACTCCTAGCTGAATTGATTAATCAACTTGTTGGAATTAACAGTGTAAATGAAAATATGTGTTAGGAATCTCATTTATGGAACGGTTTACGTGACGTATAGTCTATAAGCTGGTACGCGTAATATCAACTAACAAAACAATACGCTAAATTACTACATGTACAACAACGTTCTCAATGGAAACCATCATTAATTGATATTTTCAAGCCAATTCACGCACAATTATGACGCTTTTATGAATGAAAATTTAAAGTATAAATTAAAATGTCGGAGCCGGATAACTTATTCAAATGTAATGCTAGATTGCATTCAAATTTCAGATCGTAGCTAACAATTCTTCTTTAAATGGCCTAAGGTATTCAAAGTGTTTTACGCGATAAAGCTATTTTCATTACTTATATGACAGAAATAATATGTATAAGTAAGTCAATCAGTTCCACGGTAATTGACATAAATGCAGATGTTGGTTTCAATTTTTGAGTTTATAAAAAATATCAGGCAGTCAAAATATCGGAGCCGATGTCATTTTTTTATCAGATATATCCTATATATATATATATATATATATATATATATATATATATATATATATATATATATATATATATATATATATATATATATATATATATATATATATATATATATATATATATAGACACTATATGCTGATTTCAGAAAGCACCAAGAATGCTGTAAATACCATTTGGTTTAAAGCAGCCAACTATTAATTTCACAATCACTTCCGCATGCCCGTCTCTGTCTACAAATTGACCACTGGAGCTTGTCTAACCTGCTTCGTCTCCCATTGTGAATTGTAGACCACGTCAATATTTTTCTTGCAACAATATTCCCACAAAAATTCTTTGGCTTCGACACGGGATCAGTCCCGTAGCCAGCTCACCTGAGACTAAGTTGGTTACACATTATATCAGTAAGGTGCATACAAGGGTTTTCGATGACTTACACAAGTAAATGTTGAAAATTAAATTTTTTGGTCCTTCGAAATCTAAAAACAAATTATTTTAAAACTTGCAAAAATTTGTTATTTTTACTATTCTTCACAAATTCTCTGCAATGAAAATAACCCTTGTATTTATCCGTTGTTATAATTATGCGCATCTTGTAAAATTCTGACCATCCTTTATATTACTTTCTGTTGGGTTTCAGTCGAGTTATATACGCCAAAATGATAGAAGCTTTGTAGCAGGTTTCGATAAAATTAAATTCCATATAAAACCAATAGCATCAGAGTGAGAGAGACAGAGGAAAGTGACGGCAAAACTTGCGGCTATGCCTGTGTTACCGTTGCGTTCGGTCGGTCGCACTATTAAAGCGAGTTGATAAATTTCCTCAGGGAATATGATCCTCAGTATACTGCGTTTACATTATATGCTCTATTGGTGTAATCCAAACTATTTGAATCGATGGGAGCCAGCTGTGAAAATTGACTGAAATATTGCATCTTAGCCTAGAAGTTACTTTTAATCGTTTAATTCAATTAGGCAAACGTAACAAACCTGGCAAGACAGGATTGGTGCTTGATGAGTGCACCGTTTCCCTCGTTTGGTTAGCCTCGCAACAACCGGTTTAGGTCACGTTTTACAACATTCTATCACGGACAGATATTAGTTTTTTACTGGCTTAACTCAAAATTTATAAAGCTTTGATTAGATACCGCAAACAAACTAAAAATACGCTGCAGCGACTACAAGAGACCTACCTCTTGTGCTCTGGTGTATTGAAATTTATTGTCAATATTATATTCTTGTCAAACAAGCGTAGAAAATGTAAATATATTCGTGTTTTGATTAATTTTCGGTTTTTACTTAAATTCTGCAGTTTTTCGTACGGGTTTTATACTTTTTTATGAAAACGAGGGTCAAGATTACTCTTTAGGGGCGTAACTGTAGATTAAGCGTATTCCTAAAACTAAGCCTAAAGCGTTGCAAAAATGAGTTCCTAAGCTTAAGCCTAAAGCAGAAGCCTAAGCCTAAGTCTAAGCCTAAGCAAAAAAATGTAATCCAGAATCTAAACCTAAGCCTAAGCCAAGCCTAAGCCTAATTCTAAACAAAAAAATGTAATCTAAATCTAAACCTAAGCCTTAGCCTTAGCCTAAGCCTAAGCAAAAAATGTAATTAACTCTAACCTACTCTTTTATAACCCACCACAAACCTGACGTTCTTAAAGTAACATAGGCCAAAAAGACGATTAAGGAAATTCGACTTGATAAAACACGGCTTTGCCAGCTGGACATTAAGTTTAAAAAATGTTTTGCGTACCTGAGAATAGTTTTAATGCTGTTGTTTAGCATTTTTATATTTAAACAAAATACAGAAAAGATGAACAAATAAAAAACTACTTCTCTTATATAAAAAATTAAAAGTGTCAAATTAATTATACACAAAAGTCGGCCAATATATAGAATTGAACGGTCTCAAGTAGTATAAGCATATTTCTAAGCCTAAGCCTAAACATAAGCGTAAGAATGAGCTTATACCTAAACCTATGCAAAAAATTAGTCTAAAGCTTAAACTTAGTCTATTACAGTTCCACAACGTTCCACCCATTATCTTTAACGTGAGCCCAAGAGTCGATGATGACTATTAGGGGTAGGGCAAAAACGCACGCGTGCCGGATACATTCTTTTCTACACAGAATGTGCCCAGTTGCACACTCTTGTTAAATAGCGATTATCCACACTTAATTATACATACCAAGAGTGGATGCGATAGACAAGAGTGTGCTACTGAGCACATTTTGTACATAAAATAATGTACCCAGGGCACGCTGCGTTTCCGATATACCCCACTCCATGTATGGGGAGTTGAGTTTATTTAAAGTTCAAAGAAAACTGAAAGTTTCTTGCAATTATGTTTGTTAAATATAACATAGTCCCCACACCCGTAAATTGCCGTTTGGGTTATAAATACACCGGACTCTTGTGTACTCTCGTCGCACATTTAAACTCATGGTTCGGGCTTAGGCTCAGGAAGGCGCGCGCTGCCACGGGGTCTGGAATGTGTAGACGTTCCAAATGCATAAACCAAGAAACATTTTGCGACCGTCAGAAAGAGATTTAATACTAAAACAACGTCTCGATGTTTTTTGAAAAGCATTCCATTCGCTTTATTACTAGCGAATTCTTTTAAACTGAACACTTACTGTAACAGCTATTAGCTGTGTCCCCTCACAATTGAAAACTCTATCTAAACTGTTGCGCTCAGGCTTGGGCTTAAGGAAAAGCTGAGATAAAAGTTGCGGCGGAGGATTAGATAAGCCTTAATTAAGCTTTTTCTGATACTTAAAGGCAGCTTATGTCTAAGCCTGAGTCCATGCCTGAGCCTGGGAGGGGGGCGAAAGTGCACAAGTAGCTTGCAATGACCGTTGTCCAAAATATGAACTCTTTGACTGTTCTGACCAGATCAAAAATGTGAAGCTAAAACAAAATTTGCATTGCGTGACTTGCGGTATAAATTGGCGACTGGTCGTAGCCATTATAGTTTTACCTAAACTGCCGGCTATCACGAATTGCGACCACCCACAACAACAACAACAACAACAACAACAGCAGCAACAACAACAACAACAACAACAACAACAACAACTACAACAACAACAACAACAACAACAACAACAACAACAACAACAATAACAAGAATCAATAACAACAACAAGAACAACAAGAATAACCACAACAAGAAGAACAAGAACAACAACAAGAACAACAACAACAAGAACAACAACAACAAGAACAACAACAACAAGAACAACAACAAGAACAACAACAACAACAACAAGAACAACAACAAGAACAACAACAAGAACAACAAAAACAACAACAACAACAACAAACAACAACAACAACAAGAACAACAAGAATAACCACAACAAGAAGAACAAGAACAACAACAAGAACAACAACAACAAGAACAACAACAACAGGAACAACAACAACAACAAGAACAACAACAACAAGAACAACAACAAGAACAACAACAACAAGAACAACAACAACAAGAACAACAACAAGAACAACAACAAGAACAACAACAACAACAACAACAACAACAAACAACAACAACAACAACAACAACAAACAACAACAACAAACAACAACAACAAACAACAACAACACCCCCTGGACAAATATTGCTCCTTATAGAAAATTTTCAACCTCGCTTGGAATTCATTGAAAATCCTTTAATCCCGCTCCTGAAAATTTGTTAGCTCCCCCCACAAGCAAGGTGAGCAGGCTATGGGTCTGTATCTCTTGTTTTTGGATCAGCTACTGTGCTCCTATAGGTATTCCCTACACACCTCCATTTATGTATACAGTAAATCGCAGATAAGATCGCAGGCTTTCACCAATACCATAGGCTTAGGAGCCAATGTTACTTTTAGGGCCATAACAGTAGATTAAGCGTATTCCTAAGCCTAAGCCTAAGCGTTGCAAAAGCGTATTCCTAAGCCTAAGCCTATTAAACCCTACGCCTAAGCAAAAAATGTAGTCTACAATATAAGCCTACTTTTTTCACACACCCACCAGAAACCGGGATAGCCCTAAAAGTAATATGGTCCGGCTTAGGCATCATATCTGTAAGTGTGATGGTTCTAGAGGCTGCAAGTATTATTGTCTCAAAGTTTAACAGTGACAGTCGAATAAGCGTGCCTACAAGTTTAAAGCGGGCGGTAATATATTTTGAGCAAAGTTAAATTTAACTCGAATTAATAGACTGCGGTGAGCCGATCATTTCGATGTGTCCCACAGTGAAAAAATAGTCATTATTGATTGGCAATGAATAATTGTTTTCTACTGGTTAGAAAAAAAACTGAATCGAAATTCAACAATGGAACATACACTGAAAACTATCGAGGTATACATTGTCTACGGAAATATTTAGATTTTCAAACAACCAAACTAGAATTGCTCATTTACGCGCAACATCAGTTTTATAAATTGTGCTAAATCAAGCATTATTTTGGCAATTCAATTTTTAACAATAAATCAAACCATGGCCTGTATTCTCAAATGTGTAAAGCACCTATCATCAGTTAGTAATAGGTTTTCAAACTCGCAACTCGCTAACTATTGCAGTTGCTGCACTCTAAATCGAAACTCCTGTGGCGGATCCAAGGGGTAATGGAATATGTATACTCCCACAACATAAGCCGGGCTGAACATTTGCCGACACAAATGGTTATCTGTAAGCTTACAATATTTTTCCAGCCAAATACAAGTGAAACGTATGTCGATGTTACGATGCACGTATATTAAAATTATTTGCTTTCAGCGTATTACACTGCAAAAAATGGTTAGTCAAATTGACTCTCTCCGAAATAGCCGTTCCGGACTACACAAACTGAGTCAAATTCGACTCAGCCAGATCAAATTCGATTCACCCGAGTCGCTCAGTGAGTCGAATTTGACTCTGTCGGAATCGAATTTGAGAATTTGCTAAAAATGCATTTTGAAACTGCAGTTTGGAAACAAAAAATTATCCTCTATCACCAAAAAAATAATCGATACGCCAATTTTGGTATGTTTTTGTTTGTAGATATATATCAAATTTCGGATCCAGAGATTCGGTAGTTTATTTTACCGGATCCGGATTCGGATCCGGATCTTAAAAATTGCAGAGATCCGGCCCGGATCCGGATCCGGATCTCGGATCCGGTCGATCCCTATATGTCACTGCACGAATATCAGTGGCTGCGCGCTCTGATATGTTGAAAGCGCTGCTGCAAACGACCACAACACTGAAAGGAGATAAATACGAAATCTTTAAGTATGATTTGAAGTCTTGGCCTGAAACTAGGTCAACCAAACCGGAGCCTTTTTTGAAGACCCAAAATTTAATTAACTATTAATCAATACAGTAGTAATAGTTGCAGCGCATCATGCATTCATTTGTTTATAATTATATATCATGTATATCAGGATTCAACTGAAATTCCTGTTCCGGCTGGAATTCCTGCTAAAATTCCATTCCTGTTTCTGTTCGTGTTCCTTTTTCTGTTTCTGTTCTGGCAAAATTTAGTTCCTGTTAGAAGCCTAATATATATGTATTGTAATGTGAACGTGTTTATCAGATTCCTGAAACTTCTGACCACGTAGCCTTCCGTATTCCTGCTCTAATTAGCAACATTTACATCAAATGAATCAAAGTTCTACTTGTAAACAGGGCAGAAAACTTGCGATGTTTTACGTTAAAACTAAATTTTAGTTGCTACCTTTGGAGTTCAAGATAGTAAACTGAAAATTTTTCGCTTAACCCTTTCTCACCTGAACATTTTTCTATTTCCCCTGCTAGGATTCGAACTTTAGTGAGACTCGAGTGGGCGGCGTTTTACAATCACCACTCAGCTATACGAGCTTGACCCTCGAGCACGAGGGGCTCTCACGTCTTGTGCGAATTTAGTACTATGTATGCGTGTTGCAATTGTTAAACACTGTGCGAGAAATGTATTATGTTGAAGTTTAAAACCATCAGGTTTCTGATTAAAAAAATGTCTTTAACCTAATTTAAACCAAATACAAGCATAAAGACGTTGTTTGCCAGAAAACGCTCTAGAACAACTGCGGCTGTTTGCGCTATAATTGCTTCGAGTAGCAAAAGCCATGCATATCAAATTGCACAACGCAAACGCTGCATCCACTTATAAAACCTCGGTTTATTAATAATTAAAATAAAATGTGAATTTATTATTTTTAGTATCCGGTGTTTGAACTGCGTAGACGTCTTGGCTGATATATAGAACAGGGCCCGAACGTTTTCCGGCGGAACTGTAATAGAGTAAGCTTAAGCTTTCTGGCTAATTTTTTTGCTTAGGCTTAGGCTTAGGCTTAGGTATACGCTCATTCGTACGCTTAGGCTTAGGCTTAGGCTTTGGCTTAGGAATATGCTTATACTACTGTTCCGGCCCTGTTCTATACATTAGCCGACGTGTTAAAGAGAACCGGGCTAAAGTTTACTTAGTTTTTTAAAACCTAAAATAACCAATTACATCATAAACCAGAATTTTAACGACTTTAATTTTTTTCAATAAGTTCTTGTTTAATCTTTTCTTGATTTGAGAAGTTCCAACAAACGTGGTATGTAGAACAGAGTATAACCGGATACCAAAAACTGACGTAGTCGGAACCGAAGCCGGATAATCTTATATCCGGCCGGAGCCGAAGCCGGAGGTGGATATCCGGTTGCACCCTGATGTAGAGGGATCCTCCTGATTAATTAAACTTTAAGACTTTTATTTGAAAGGTATGCATCAATTTTAGGAACACGGAATAAAAATATATTTAGCGTTGCTCAAAGTTTTCAGAATGAAAAATCATTTACTGTAATGTAGGCTTAAAAACAGTCATCTCGTCTCCTTTTTACCCCAAAATGCACAACAAGTATGGACTAGTAACAGCAACGTTGGGGTTGGGTTATGCTTACCCTGTATCTCAGACGATACCACGCGCCATC
>JASANG010000986.1:0-62500 GCA_030248215.1 Enoplolaimus lenunculus
TTGTTTTTAAATATTTATATTTTCGAAACACTTGAAATAGTTGAAAATTGGGCCAATGTAAAGAACAGTGACGGAACAGTATTATAAGCATATTCCTAAGACTAAGCCTAAACGTAAGCGTAAGAATGACTATATTTCAAAGCCTAAGTCAAACAAAAATTTAGTCTAAAGCTTAAGCGTTACTGTATTGCAGTCCCACACAAAAACGTTTCACCCCTGATCTTTACATGGGATATAAATTGCAACGAAAAACCAAAAACACTGAATACTATAAAACTGCCAAAAATATTTTTCTTCGATTTAAACTGCCGGAAGACTCGTTGGAATTTATATTTCTGCCAGTGAGAATCGGTAGTCTTGCGTTGTGAGCGTTACCGAGTCTCAGTCTACTCGTATACACACAAAATAGATTGTTTTCTAAATACGAATTCTATGTTAAACAGTACCATATAGAGCCCTTCTGGAAAATTTTGCTGCGGTTGTGGTGAGCCTCGAACCCACAATGTACGGATTACCGGTCCGCTGCTCTAACCACTGAGCTACGCGAACCATACAAACTTTTCGCTACAGTGGCTCTTTATACAGCAAGTTTGGTGCTTTAAAATAGGTTTATGAATATGTCGCGAGCGACAAAATGGTCATGTACTACTTAGCACGTACTTGAGTAAGAAGTTATACGTAAGTAAGGCTTAGCCAATGTCTTAACTTTGTCTTATCTCAGAGTTCCGATACAGGTTTATCGAATTCCAGACCTTAAATACTGAATTTGTTCATAGATCGAATACACTGCAAAAAATGGTGAGTCAAATTCACCTCAGAAATAGGCTCAACGGGACTACCAAACTGAGTCAAATTCAGCTCCGACAGAGTCAAACGTGCGACTAAGTGACTCGAACTTGACTATGGTGGAGTCGAATTTGACTCAGTTTGTGTAGTCCCGTAGAGCTTATTTCGGAGAGAGTCAATTTGAATCACCATTTTGTTGCATTGTACTAAAATGTTGTCTCCGAAATGTTTTCAAGTTAAGACTTTATTTCATAAACGTTTACTTACGGCAAACAGTAGGATATAACCGTAGGTCTGCCTCGAACTCTGGTTCCGGCATAATAGGCCTCTCTGCCAGAGATTGCACAAAATTTGGTGTTTGCTGTGTTTCGTTTTAACTTTTGGTACAATTTTTAGGTAAACATTGCCGAGATTTCGTGCTAAAACTGACCGTAAAACAAAAGATTACAAAACAACACCAACCAAATATTTAATAAAAGTAGCCAAATTATAAACATCAGTTTTCTCATTTTATACCCAATTTCGCCTCATCTCTGACTCTGGCAAATTTTGTCGATTAAAATTCAATTAATTTTTACACCGCAAAAAATGTTAATTCCTATTAAATTAAGTCGTTTCCTGATCGCGTTTGTTACATAAATTTCTCAACGTATTCTGTAAACATGACGCGAGTTCTGTTTTCGCGAAACCACGTTTGTTTCAACTGACAAACGTTCAGTTTGAAACCGCAAACCATTATTCAATTTCCAAAATTATCTTAATTTCGACCATTTTTTTACTGAAAATACTTGGTATCGTTTTGAGTTCGTTTGTGTCATACGCTCAAATAATCATTGTTTTTGGCCGTTGAACTGAATCAAACATTAAACAGTTGGTTAATTTTTCGTGCATTAGTTGAAATTAAATATCAAAGCATTTTGAAACATTTGCCTGAAACGTATCAAAGTTAAATAATCAATCAGTGTTAAACGAACCAGAAATATTAATTGGCCGATGTTAACGAAGCGAACCTGTCTTGCGGTTGGTTTAGTTTAACCTGCACCAGACATTTGCAATTGAAACAAATATTATTATGATTTTTTCAGTTTAAGGATTGAAACAAAAGTCGACAACAAAGTTTACTCAAATATTAATGAGCAGCCGGTTCGTTGCTTATGTCTTCTATTAAGCTATCGGTAAACACGAGTCTGGCAATGTTTACATTATCATTATTCATTACAAATCTGAACCAATGTAACGAACAGGGGCAGAACAGTATTATAAACATATTCCTAGGCCTAAGCCTAAGCCTAAGCCTAAGCCTAAGCCTAAGCCTAAGCCTAAGCCTAAGCCTAAGCCTAAGCCTAAGCCTAAGCCAAAGCCTAAGCCTAAGCTTAAGCTTAAACGTAAGAATGAGCATATTCCTAAGCCTAAGCCTAAGCCTAAGCTTAAGCCTAAGCCTAAGCTTAAGCTTAAGCGTAAGAATGAGCATATTCCTAAGCCTAAGCCTAAGCCTACGCCTAAAGCCTAAGCCTGAGCCTAAGCGTAAGAATGAACATATTCCTAAGCCTAAGCCTAAGCTTAAACCAAGCAAAAAAATAGTCTGAAGCTTAAGCTTATTCTTTTCTAGTCCCACAGTAGAACGTTCCGCCGTTGATCGTACAAGGGCCCAAATCTGAAAACATTATAAACATTCAGGCGGTCGCCGTGGTCGCTGAGCTTGAGACGATCGAAAGAATTACACAAACACTTCACTGTTCAATAAAATATAGGTGGATCACCAAGACACCCGTATCCATTAGCCTGTTCTACGTTTCGTTGGCCGCTAACCAAAGTATACGTTGAAAAAAACACCGGTGTGGTATATTATTTGAGGGTCCTATGAGTTGTTCGTGTTTTGTTAGCTTTAGAGCCCCGAAACCATGACTCTACACCATTTCAGTTCTATCTTAATGTACGCTCAAAATAATATTTTTGATATTTAAGCAAAAATTTCTTACATTTGAGAAATATGATTAGCATGGTGCACTTGAAAAGTATTCTGTTCTAACAGAAATGTTTTCAAAAAACGTTTTGAAATAAAGTCTGAAAATAAACGTTTTCCAGTTATTTTCAGAAAAATTGTCTTAAATATCAGAAAAACTTTTCAGATTTGAAACAGAAAATGCTTTTCTGAATAAATTCAGAAATACTTTTTGTGTGTAAGTACGCTATCCGCTCGTAAATGTTTACTGCCCCACCCAAATACTATTATATACATATAACGATAACGACAAACAATTACGCACTTCTAAACTGTAACCTATTCCAGAATCTCTAGTAAACTCTGCCTTAATTTTATTTAATCCAGCCACTGGCTCACAAATACCGAGATTTCTCAATTTTCCAAACAGTTGTGAAATTCTAACCCCGTTAGAATTACACCAGAAAAATCTCAAGTTCTAAGACGCGCACTCTAACCCCTTGTTTGTTTTTAAATATTTATATTTTCGAAACACTTGAAATAATTGAAAATTGGGCCAATGTAAAAAGAACAGTGACGGAACAGTATTATAAGCATATTCCTAAGACTAAGCCTAAACGTAAGCGTAAGAATGACTATATTTCAAAGCCTAAGTCAAACAAAAATTTAGTCTAAAGCTTAAGCGTTACTGTATTGCAGTCCCACACAAAAACGTTTCACCCCTGATCTTTACATGGGATATAAATTGCAACGAAAAACCAAAAACACTGAATACTATAAAACTGCCAAAAATATTTTTCTTCGATTTAAACTGCCGGAAGACTCGTTGGAATTTATATTTCTGCCAGTGAGAATCGGTAGTCTTGCGTTGTGAGCGTTACCGAGTCTCAGTCTACTCGTATACACACAAAATAGATTGTTTTCTAAATACGAATTCTATGTTAAACAGTACCATATAGAGCCCTTCAGGAAAATTTTGCTGCGGTTGTGGTGAGCCTCGAACCCACAATGTACGGATTACCGGTCCGCTGCTCTAACCACTGAGCTACGCGAACCATACAAACTTTTCGCTACAGTGGCTCTTTATACAGCAAGTTTGGTGCTTTAAAATAGGTTTATGAATATGTCGCGAGCGACAAAATGGTCATGTATTACTTAGCACGTACTTGAGTAAGAAGTTATACGTAAGTAAGGCTTAGCCAATGTCTTAACTTTGTCTTATCTCAGAGTTCCGATACAGGTTTATCGAATTCCAGACCTTAAATACTGAATTTGTTCATAAATCGAATACACTGCAAAAAATGGTGAGTCAAATTGTCCTCCGAAATAGGCTCAACGGGACTACCAAACTGAGTCAAATTCAGCTCCGACAGAGTCAAACGTGCGACTAAGTGACTCGAACTTGACTATGGTGGAGTCGAATTTGACTCAGTTTGTGTAGTCCCGTAGAGCTTATTTCGGAGAGAGTCAATTTGAATCACCATTTTGTTGCATTGTACTAAAATGTTGTCTCCGAAATGTTTTCAAGTTAAGACTTTATTTCATAAACGTTTACTTACGGCAAACAGTAGGATATAACCGTAGGTCTGCCTCGAACTCTGGTTCCGGCATAATAGGCCTCTCTGCCAGAGATTGCACAAAATTTGGTGTTTGCTGTGTTTCGTTTTAACTTTTGGTACAATTTTTAGGTAAACATTGCCGAGATTTCGTGCTAAAACTGACCGTAAAACAAAAGATTACAAAACAACACCAACCAAATATTTAATAAAAGTAGCCAAATTATAAACATCAGTTTTCTCATTTTATACCCAATTTCGCCTCATCTCTGACTCTGGCAAATTTTGTCGATTAAAATTCAATTAATTTTTACACCGCAAAAAATGTTAATTCCTATTAAATTAAGTCGTTTCCTGATCGCGTTTGTTACATAAATTTCTCAACGTATTCTGTAAACATGACGCGAGTTCTGTTTTCGCGAAACCACGTTTGTTTCAACTGACAAACGTTCAGTTTGAAACCGCAAACCATTATTCAATTTCCAAAATTATCTTAATTTCGACCATTTTTTTACTGAAAATACTTGGTATCGTTTTGAGTTCGTTTGTGTCATACGCTCAAATAATCATTGTTTTTGGCCGTTGAACTGAATCAAACATTAAACAGTTGGTTAATTTTTCGTGCATTAGTTGAAATTAAATATCAAAGCATTTTGAAACATTTGCCTGAAACGTATCAAAGTTAAATAATCAATCAGTGTTAAACGAACCAGAAATATTAATTGGCCGATGTTAACGAAGCGAACCTGTCTTGCGGTTGGTTTAATTTAACCTGCACCAGACATTTGCAATTGAAACAAATATTATTATGATTTTTTCAGTTTAAGGATTGAAACAAAAGTCGACAACAAAGTTTACTCAAATATTAATGAGCAGCCGGTTCGTTGCTTATGTCTTCTATTAAGCTATCGGTAAACACGAGTCTGGCAATGTTTACATTATCATTATTCATTACAAATCTGAACCAATGTAACGAACAGGGGCAGAACAGTATTATAAACATATTCCTAGGCCTAAGCCTAAGCCTAAGCCTAAGCCTAAGCCTAAGCCTAAGCCTAAGCCTAAGCCTAAGCCTAAGCCTAAGCCTAAGCCTAAGCCTAAGCCAAAGCCTAAGCCTAAGCTTAAGCTTAAACGTAAAAATGAGCATATTCCTAAGCCTAAGCCTAAGCCTAAGCTTAAGCCTAAGCCTAAGCTTAAGCTTAAGCGTAAGAATGAGCATATTCCTAAGCCTAAGCCTAAGCCTACGCCTAAAGCCTAAGCCTGAGCCTAAGCGTAAGAATGAACATATTCCTAAGCCTAAGCCTAAGCTTAAACCAAGCAAAAAAATAGTCTGAAGCTTAAGCTTATTCTTTTCTAGTCCCACAGTAGAACGTTCCGCCGTTGATCGTACAAGGGCCCTAATCTGAAAACATTATAAACATTCAGGCGGTCGCCGTGGTCGCTGAGCTTGAGACGATCGAAAGAATTACACAAACACTTCACTGTTCAATAAAATATAGGTGGAGCACCAAGACACCCGTATCCATTAGCCTGTTCTACGTTTCGTTGGCCGCTAACCAAAGTATACGTTGAAAAAAACACCGGTGTGGTATATTATTTGAGGGTCCTATGAGTTGTTCGTGTTTGTTAGCTTTAGAGCCCCGAAACCATGACTCTACACCATTTCAGTTCTATCTTAATGTACGCTCAAAATAATATTTTTGATATTTAAGCAAAAATTTCTTACATTTGAGAAATATGATTAGCAAGGTGCACTTGAAAAGTATTCTGTTCTAACAGAAATGTTTTCAAAAAACGTTTTGAAATAAAGTCTGAAAATAAACGTTTTCCAGTTATTTTCAGAAAAATTGTCTTAAATATCAGAAAAACTTTTCAGATTTGAAACAGAAAATGCTTTTCTGAATAAATTCAGAAATACTTTTTGTGTGTAAGTACGCTATCCGCTCGTAAATGTTTACTGCCCCACCCAAATACTATTATATACATATAACGATAACGACAAACAATTACGCACTTCTAAACTGTAACCTATTCCAGAATCCCTAGTAAACTCTGCCTTAATTTTATTTAATCCAGCCACTGGCTCACAAATACCGAGATTTCTCAATTTTCCAAACAGTTGTGAAATTCTAACCCCGTTAGAATTACACCAGAAAAATCTCAAGTTCTAAGACGCGCACTCTAACCCCGTTAGAGTTATACAAATTTTCCGACCAGCAATCCGCTGCAGAATTGTAAATCTAACGCCGTTAGAAATACTAGAATGCGTTTCCACAAGTTCTCCTTAAAATTGCAAGTTTGCCGTGTATTCCATAAGCACCAGTACCTGTTACTGGGTATACCACAACTGCTCCCTGCCAAAAACAAATGTATCCCAAATTTCCTTCACATGTCTCCCACCGTGTCATTCACAAATCCAATTACTTCTTACTATCCCACAAGATTGTAATTTCGCGAAGTTCCGCTAAGTTCCAAAAGGACGCAATAAAAAAGAAAACAGCTTAAAAACAAAACCACGCTTTTACATGAGCTATGATCTGGTACTGACTCCGGTCCTGGTTACCCATATGCATCTCGACGTAAATTTGCATACAGACCGACACCCGCGTTTGGGTGTCCTCCGCTCGAATTACGTCCACAGCCACTGCCATATTTACAACAACACAACACAAAACAACGAAAACAATAACAACAATAACCACAACAACAAAAACAACAACAATAAAAACAATACAATCCGAGACACCCATATTGAAATTTCATAAAGTTACACGCTTTCTAGCAACACCTAAAAACCTAATTTAAGTTCTAAAGAGAGACTAGGTGGAGCCATAAACTCCCTTAAGGTGTTTTTTGGGATCGATTTATTTTGTTTTGGTTTTTAGTTTGAAATATTATTAAGAGTGGCACAGCGATCTACAGGCGCACGCGGAGCTGAAAAACACCACAAACAGATCCAGAATCGAAAGTCAACAAAATTTGCCGGAGCCGGAGGTAAAACGGGAGGTGAGAGCGATATTAGATAGTTTGGCCAATGTATTACACAGGGGCTTCCCACTTTCCAAGCTGGAAAACTTATGACCAGGAGTGAGCGCATTCACTCGTTTATGACGGCTAAGCTTTTCACATGGTTTGGTAGGAGAAATCACATGCATGAATTTTGGCTGGAAAAAGTGGAAAATTCAGACGCCTGAATATTCCCTAGTTCGGTGTAGGTACTTATACAATTCCTTTTGGTTAGGGAAAGCTGGAGGTGTAGGCGAGTTTCTGAAACCGGGAAAAGCGAAAAAGTTAAGCATATAGGTTTTCTTTAGGTCTGGCAGGGAAGGAACAGCTTGGTTTATTCTGGCTGGAAAATCGGCAGCTTTGGTTCGGTTCGGAAAACGGGAAAAGTGGAAAATTCAAACCTATGTATATGATTCCTTATGGCTAGTAGAGAAAGTTAGTGGCGTAGGCGAGGTTCCGAAAACGGGAAGAGTAGAAAATTTGAACGCTTGATTTCACGTAGTTTCATAGGGAAATAGAAGCATATAGGTTTTGTGTATAAAACGGGGAAAGTGGTGTATTTACAACGTATTGATTCCCTGGTTCGGTGTGGGAAATCTGTAGCGTAAAGTTTGTATGGAAAACGGTAAAAGTGGAAAATATAAACACCTAGATTTTCCCTTGGTTTGTACAGGGAAAATATTAAGAGTAGGTTTCGTTTGGAAACGAAAAAAGTGGAATGCTTAAAACGTATAGGTTTTCCTGGGTTAGGCAGAAAAATTCTGAAGCGTATTAAGTTTTGTTTAGATAACGGCAAACGTATAAAATTTAGACGCCTTGTTTTCCCAAACAAAATTAGGCTTGTGATTGTTGCTACCAAACCATAGCAGAATTCCTAATCGTCATACAGAAGTGGCTACGATTCGCTTAGGCTTAGGCTTAGGCTTAGGAAATTTAGGCATTTTGATTTTCCACCTTTCAGTTTTCCAAACAAATTTTACACTTCAAATCTTCCCAACAAGACCTGAGAATATCCAGGATTTGAATTACGGCAATTTTGTAGTTTTTCGTTGCCACTACGCAAATGTGGAAGGAGGGTAACGTTTTCACTTTTAAATATATAATGCTTGCTTTGTTTTCCTGTTTTAAAACTATTTACTAGTGCCCATACTTTCCGCCTGTACAGAAACCCATTGTGAATAGTTTGTGGTTTCGTGTGATTGTTAAATCACCAACTCCGCGTTCATACCCGCTTTTCAATGACGCTATTACGCTCGGGTTCAGCAATGCAGTCGTTTTCACCGTATATTTCCCCCAAATACTACAAGTTAAGGCACTACTAGTAAAAAGAAAAAGTACCGATATAATACAAGTATTATGCCTATACTGCCGAACTTATTCACCCTACTGCGCCGAAGGTTTCTTTGATTAGGTGCTTTCCGCACGTCCATTACGATCGCTTATACAGCCACATACACTCATCATATTTCGACTGAAAACCGTGTCTAGAAGCGAAGTAATTTACCATTTAGGTTACGGAGTAGCTCCCGTATTAGTCTAGGTTGGTACGATCGGGCGATCGGGAAATTCAAACTTTTTACTTCAGAAAAGCAGGTACAGATCAGGTTCAAACGTTCCTGCTACGGGTAAATATGCCACGGTCAACCACCGCGCCACATAGCACGTCCTACGAACTGCTTGTATCGCCGATAGTATGACGACTGTAAGCTCAAGGCTACGGTGTAATGTACTTTTTAGAATTATGTGCTGCTAATGGCCAAGCATGTTTCACATGCTTACATTCTGAAAATAATTCTGTAGCTAGTGCAAATCAAAGAAATTGTGCAGAAGACCTAATCAGTAGTTGATGTTACCTGCTATCTTAATAGTGCAAATTAATGAAAATGTACGGAAAATCTGATCTGTATCCGGCGATTTTAATTGCTGTTTGATAATCTTGGGAGGTTGTAAGGTTGTTTGTCTTTGTGCGCGATCAAGGTGTTTTATGTTAGTGCAAAGTACTAGTCGAAACAATTGACTTGGCAATGTAAGGTCTGGACTGGTCAAAAACGGGGATTTTCGACCGATCCGAAGGCGGGTATGGTCCAGTTTCGGGTTGATCCTGGAACAGTTTAAACACGACTTATGCACTCCCACGGCTCGTGCGAGTCCACACAACGCTATTCTCCGGCTTACTAGTAACACGCAAGCAATTAACACAAAATATGGAACAGTGCCTTCTGGCATTTCTTGTGTTTCAAGATACTGAATCAGTTTTTTAAGTTTATCGTCATGACGCTGTGCGTCGACCAATTGAGTTTTATCCCATGGTGATACCGTCGAAAAATGTTCCATATAGACATTTAAACCTTGTTGTTGTCGTTGCACGCGATTATTATTATTATTATTTATATTATTATTATTTCCAGCAGTAGTGTCTTCCCCTCTTTTGGCGTCAAGGCACCCTGCAATATTTTCACCAGTAGCAGCGCTGTCCGCTCTTTCGGCGTCAATGCACCCTACTGAATGATTATCAACCAACACAAAATTTCCTTGTGTTGGAGGCTGTACCACGTTTGGTGGTAATGCAGCCGGACCGCGAACATATGTATGATCACTGCGTTCTACAGCGTCGATATGAGCGGCTATATATCTATCACGTGCACGAGCAATAGACAAAGCTGATTGTTGAGCTTTGCTTTCCATGTCTAATGGTTCATCATTAATTTCAGACGGTTCATCTGGTAATATTGGTGGTCGCGATAATGCATCAGCATTTGTATGATTCAGTCCTTTCCGATAAACAATTTCGTAGTCATATTCCTGAATTCGTAGTGCAAATTTGGCCAATCTTGTTGTCAGTAAATTGAGTGAACGTCGTTTGTCAAGTATTTGAACCAAAGCCGAATGATCAGTGATTATTGTTGTATAATTGCCAAGCAAATATGGACGAAATTGTGTTAGTGCTTTGACAACAGCGAGACACTCTTTTTCAGTGATCGCATAACGCGTTTCGGCGTCAGTTAATTTACGACTGCCATAGCACAACACACGCTCTCTACCGTCAAGGCTTTTTTGAGCTAATATATAACCTAATCCAGTATCGCTGGCATCAGTATATAGAATAAACGGCTTGGTAAAGTCCGGATATGCTAGTATTGGTGCTTCAGTGAGATGTCGCTTTAATGTATCGAATGCGTGTTGACAGTCTATAGTCCAGCGTTCTTTTAATTGGACTTTCTTAAGCTTACCGTGTGTCAAATTGTAAAGTGGACTTGCGATTGTGCTGTAGTCTTTGATGAATTGACGATAATAGCCGGTGAGACCTAAAAAAGCACGGACATCAGTGACCGTCTTTGGTACTGGGCTCTCTAAAATTGCCTTAACCTTTTCAGGATTTGGCGCTATACCGTCTTCTGATATTTGATGACCTAAAAATAATAATTTCTTTTTCGCAAAGTCGCACTTGCTGGGTTTGATCTTAAGACCAGCTTCTCGTAGTCGCTGAAACACTTGGTTAATGTCATAATAATGATCCCAGATTGTTGGCGAATATATGATCACGTCATCAAGATAGCACAAACAGAACTCCATGAGCAAACCTGAAAGAGTCATTTGCATCATGCGCTGAAATGTTGCTGGAGCATTGCAATGTCCAAATGGCATCGACGTGAATTCGAACAAACCTTCGTGACAGATGAAGGCTGTCTTCTCAATGTCTGCCTCATCCATTGGCACTTGCCAATAGCCGGATCGCAGATCGATAGTTGAGAAATATTTTGCGCCATTCAACGCATCAAGAGTTTCGTCAATGCGTGGTAATGGAAACCGATCCTTCTTTGTGATAGCATTTAGTGGTCGATAGTCGATACAGACACGGTCGGTTCCATCTTTTTTCTTCGCCAAGACAACCTGAAATGCCCAAGGGCTTTTTGATGGACGAATTACGCCTTGGTCAAGCATTTCTCTGATACTTTTGCTGAGTGTTTCACGTTTTCCAAACGGCACTCGATAAATTCGTTGTTGAATTGGTTCATGTGGTTCGATGTTAATTTTGTGTTTCACGTCAAGGCTGGTATGATTAATTTGCTCATTTGGTTGTGCAAACAAGTCACGATTGTTGTGCAACATGAGCTTTAATAACTGTCTCTCATATTCGTCGAGATCAGTATCGTCAAAGTTAAGTTTTTCTGGCAAGTCGACGTTGGATGTTTGTTGCAACTGATGTTTTAATGACTGACAAAAACGAGTGACTTGCTCAGCACGTTGTTGACGTTTGTCATGTCGATTGACATTTGCGATTTCGACAGACGGTTTGTTGTCGTTTTGATTGATTTGATCAACGGTTGACAGTGATTCGACATGTTGTAATGCTGTTTCGCGATCGAGAATGACTTCGTTTGCGTCAACGTCTTCTGACACTCTACCCATGCGCATTAGGCCGTGAAGGCGGCACGGAGTATCGCTGACGTTCGTGACAGGTATAAAGAAACTTTGATCGCTAACCTTAACCATCGCACTTGGGGCGATGAACGGATCGTCTCGTTTGCCCATTGGTTCAGGTTCAAACAATAACTCAGTACCGTTGGGTACATCATGAGGAGTTTTGAATCGAACGTATTGCGTTGTACGTGGCGGTATTTGAACCGGTTGAACGATCTCGCAGACTTGTGCCCACTTGGTTGCGATCTCCGCCTCGGTGTCAAGTGGAGACGACCAAGCCCAAGATGGAATGACTTCGTTGCGATAGCGAACGTTCATGTTGAAGTAATCGATTGTTAACCTGAAAATACGTAAAGCATCATCTCCAAACATAACAGTATTATTAATACCTTTAACAACATGAATCTTAATTGGTGCAATTACCTGACCAATCTTAACATGGAGAGATACTGAACCTAAAGATGGTATAGAACCATTGTCAGCGAAACCATAACAATCGATAATATCTTTAGTGTCAATTTCATGATGTGCGAAACACTGTGCAAACACATCATCACGCATGAGTGTTAACTCAGCACCTGTGTCAACTAAACCTACAATTGTGTAGTCATCGATCTCAGCCTCAATAAAGAATCTGGACGCTTTGCTAGTAAAATGACATATTGCGTCAACAGATGTACTAGTATGTGGTTTAAAACCAGCTGGCGTCAAGGCTGCCAAGGCCGGTTGGCCAGTTTTGCGCACACCCCAAGCAGTTGAGATGACTGGAGGTGCAGCAACTGGTTGTTGTGTCGCAATCGGCTGTTGACGAATGTTGACTTGCGCAGATTCAGTTTGCGCTGCCGTATTGTTGTTATTACTACGTAAAGGCGTATTTGATAATGGTTGTTGAGCCTGTGGTTGGCTAACAACGGCAGTAGTTGGTGCTGCGACAGGCTTGATAAGTGTCTCCGTTGGTGGTGGACGAACACTTTGAGCCTGAACTGCGCCGCCATAGTTTGTTTGACTGAAATTTTGGCTTGCAATATTGTCATTGCGGAACCAGCAGTCGCTAGCCGTATGTCCACGCTTCTTGCAATGAGTGCATGTCGGTATAAGTGGACGTGGCTCATAGTTTGAATCTGGAATTTGGCCACTCGGCGGGCCTGACCTATGTCGAACACGAATGTCACTCTGTGGCGATACATGCTGTTGAATGCTACGGCAATTGTAAGACATATGTCCCTGCTTGCCACAGTTTCTGCAGACCAGGTCTTGTCTTGCCTGATTTTGTGTGCTCGACGAATTTCCATTTGTTGTTTTCGCATTGTAATTTTGGCGAAAATTCGATTGTTTTGCTGGCTGGCTCTGTTGCTGACTGCGTTGAGGCGAATTTTGTTGCTGTTTCTGATTGTAGGCATTGTATTGATTGTTTCGCCGCTGCGAGTTTTGATCGTTCTGCCTGTTATCAAATTTCGACCTCTGCTGGTCGCGATCTTGAGATTGCTCATTTCGCAGATTCAGCATTTGTTCGATTTTTGCAGCACGAATCTTCAAATCATGGAACGATTCGTCAGTGCCAGCAGTCAATTTGTGGAATATTTGTGCCTTTACGTTGCGTAGAAACGTTGTTCGCAATAATTCATGCGCTTCTGTGTAGTTGAGGCACTTGTTTTCGATATATCGAGACCAGTAACAGAACAATTCTTCAGCGAATGTGTTGACATCGCTTGTTTGACGGATGCTTTGAAGCTTCGCCAGATGTTCTGGAAACGATGTTGAATGTGAGAAACGTTGCTCGAAATATTTGACGACTGAATGATAATCGAGCGCAGTGAATTGACGATGTGGATTCTCGATATATTGCCAATAATTCTCGGCTGGAGAATCTTCTTCGATTTTGTTTTTGAACCATTTCCATTTCTCGTCATCGTTTTTGATGTTGTGCTCGTCAAGCTGTCGATTGAATTTTTTGAACCATTTGTCAAAATCTGTTGAACCATTGTACGGTTTGATCGACAGTGATTCCTTTGTAACAGCGTGAACGATGATTGGCGGCATTGGTGCTGGATATGGATTTGGCACATGCGCCGCTGCGTTTGTGTTGACATTTGACACGTTTGCACGCTGTTGTGGTTGGTTCGTGTCGTCAATTTCCGAATCGTTGTCGTCATCGCAATCGAAACGTGCGTTTTTTGCAACATTGTGACGTGGTGTTGACGTGAGTACCTGTTTAACACCTGTATTAACTGGAGTTGTAAAATCAGTTGGAATAGGTGTTTGTACGTTTGTCTGAGCGTTTTCGCAATATGCTAGGCGCTGTTTAACTTGCGTTAAGTCTGTAGATAGTTTTTGCAAGTTTTGGTCAGTCACCTGAATTTCACCGTAAAGGCGGTCTTCAATATTACGACAGGTACCTTGTAGATCGTTTTGAACTGTTTGTAACTGTTCAGCGAATGTGTGTTCAACTTGTTCGACCTGTGTTCTAACAGATTGTACGTCATGGCGAACTGATTGTACGTCTTTTAAGACGTCTTCGCGAATTGTCAAAACTTCGTGTTGAACTGATTGGACATCGCGTAACACGTCACGTTTGACTGCTTGAACATCTTTTAGGACATTTTCCTGAACAGTCTGAACATGGTTTTGCACAGTTTGAATATCTTTTAAAACATTGTCCTGAACGGTCTGAACGTTATTTTGCACAGTTTGGACGTTATTTTGTACCGTCTGCAACTGTGTGCTATTATTTTGTGCAAATGTCAGTAACTGTTCTAGTACCGAATCAGCAGATTTTGTCATTACTGATGTGTTTTTATTTGATTCTACGTCAGGGCTTTTTGCAATAGTTGCAGGCTCAGGATTTTGTGCTAACGATATCATAGATGTTGAACGTGGTACATCAAAACCTGCAGACGCTATATTTATATCCTGAGGCCCATCTGTAGTATTTTCTAACGGTGCCACTAACGTAGTGTCATTCATGGTCGTACATGTTGATTCTAGAGCCGGATTATCAAATTTTTGTGTGTATGGCTCATCAAAGATGTCCTGAGCTGGTTGATGTTCAGTAATTTCATCAATCTCAGATTCAGACATTGTACGACCTAGGACAGAATTGCGTGTATTTCGCTTTTTCGGGCTGTGTAACATCATAGTGAGAGGTTAATTAGCAAAAACGGATACTTACCGGATGTTGACTTTAGTTTGTGTTAGTAGTGTCAATAGGAACAAAACGAACCAAAATGTGTTCGGGATCGATGTAATCTGTCCAAAATCAACATAGAAACCAACCGTCGTGGTCACCATGTAAGGTCTGGACTGGTCAAAAACGGGGATTTTCGACCGATCCGAAGGCGGGTATGGTCTAGTTTCGGGTTGATCCTGGAACAGTTTAAACACGATTTAGACACTCCTACGGCTCGTGCGAGTCTATACAACGCTATTTTCCGGTTTACTAGTAACACGCAAGTAATTAACACAAAATATGGAACACAAGCCCGTTAGTCCCGCTGATGCTAAAATTGCCAAATTTCCCTATTTCTGACGGTTATAGCTTTTGAACGAGGGCCATGCGGCCGAAAAGCACTATAGAAATTATAAGTATTGGGAAACTGCAATTTGTAAGCGAAAAATGGACAAAATCCGCCAGACACAGCTTACGGGACTGCTACCTAAATCACGTCCGGGCACAATTATAACAATAAACCACAAATTACAAAAATAATAAGTAAACGTTTCCTAGGCCTGAAAATTGTTATTTCGACCAGGTAAAATACGCTGCTTCCGATTAGATGCTTTTTATGACTCCGTCAAGGCGAGAACCATCTGTTTTACACGATCCGAGAATATTGCTATAAGTTACGTATGTACTAATAGATCATCCGAGCACTCTTACTAGCTAAGCTACCACCATTCTACCGCTAAAAACAATACTACTGAATAATAATCCAAGTTCACAGAATATGGCAAATAGTATAGAACTGGGGCAGAATTGGCAGAAATAGAGGTGCGAAATGGAATGAGCACCTTGAAATTAGTAGGAAACGGGAATGGGGCGCCTGAAAACATGAAAATAAGTGTATATAAGAGCACAAGAAATATGAAATGTGGGAAATGGCACAAAAGGGTCAAGGGGAGAAGAATTTGTAGAAATAGGGATGCGCAACGCACTGAGCGCATAGAATTTGGTCAGAAAATGGGGTTTTAGTACCTGAAAACACAATATAAAATATATGTAAAAATACACGTAATTGACATAAGCGAAATTGGCAGGAATAAGACTAAGTTTGACAAGAGTTTGACAGAAATGTTAAAGCACAGTAGTTTTACAAATGAGCAACAGTATGGCAAGGCTAAAAGGATACCGGTTAAGTACAAATCACGATACTAGGATCGAGACTGAGACGGCTGGACTTCGCATGCCACGGAAACGACATAGCTAGGAGCTCAAGGGACGCCGAGGGTGGGCACCAGTGTGGCACAGAGTGCACACTGGGGCCCCACCCGACAGGCAACCTGCGACCTTTGGCTTATCCAAAGCTCTCACCAACCGAAATATCGCGGCACTGCTTAAATTACTTGAGTTTTGCGATTATATATGCGTTGTTCATCAGTGTACAACGCTGTGTGCTGCGTGGCTACTAAGCGTAACGTGTATTAATTGTTGACTTTCTTGTGTCAGTTTTTGGGTATTCGATCGTGCAATACTCGACAGCTCTGGATTGATCAGAAACTGGAATATCAATGAGAAGCTCAAATATGCAAAAAATTTTCAGAATCCAACCATCTTTGGGCAAACCCCGGCTGGAGGGGAAACCGAAAAGACCCTACGGTTATCTTATTTTTTGCAGGCGTAAGTTTGAAAACCAATTGATTACAGGCTGGAAATGCCACCATTAACTTGCCAAGGTTCCAACATGAATTATACGTATGTTATAGAAAGCCCAGGGATTCATTTTGTTCAACCGAAAAGGATTTGCGAATGTATTGCACTGCCGAATTACTGTTAACAAACGGACAACAATTTAAATTGATTCATTTGTCACCGGAACAGGAACTGGAGTAGGCATCACAAATCTATTGCACCACGTGTGAAAAGTTTCAGGAAAATTTTTGAGACGTATTTTTTATTTTAAGCTTATGTTTTATAATCTGCCACAAATCCGTAAAACTTTCGGTTTTTGGAGGTTTCAACACCAGAACAGGACCATGAACAGGAATTGAATTTTGTAGTAGTTTCTTCCGGAACAGGATTTGCGGTTGGACCCCGGTAGTCCAGCAAACATGAAATATCAGTGTTGTGCTACGCCTATGTTATAAACTGGACGGGACCATATATGTAGGCGCTATAACGCAAGCTCTAGGCTCGCTTACGTATTATGGGTTGCATTGTTCTTGAAAGTTTGCAAATTAACACGCAGTGTACACATTTTTTGAAAATGCTAGTTTTCAGTTAGTTGCCCATTCACCACCACGATGTTTTAGTTGCGTGTTTGCTTGATTACGTATTTTATATATTAAGATGCAGTGCAAAGAATTAGTTTTGCCCGTCGTCCGTGCATCGAATATCCTGAGTTGTCGTACATTATACACTGCGACTACCAATGGTAAGTAACCAAATAGAATAAAAATTGGTGAGGGTATGATTTGATATAAAAGAAATATCTATGTATTATTGCTTTTGGTCTATTGTTTGATAAGTGACGTGAATGACCAATTGAGATTTATATATGTATTGTTCATATTCCAGCCAAGGATTCGTACAGAGTTTTAGTGGTTGGTGGTGGAACAGGTGGTTGTTCAGTATCAGCACGGTTTGCCAGAAAATTGGGCAAAAGCAAAGTCGCTGTGATCGAGCCTAGTGACGTAAGCATTTTAATCAGAACTGAATCCCGGACGTTAAGAATTTGATCAAAGTTTTGAAGAAAAATATGATTACATATGCTACATGTCTATTGAAGTCGATAGCTGTGTAGAATTTAACCCGATCATTTCACATGTTTATTTATACTTCAGACTCATTATTATCAGCCAATGTGGACACTTGTTGGCGGTGGGATCAAGCGATTTGAAGAGTCGTCGCGTCCAATGCAGTCATGTCTAAATCCGGATGTTACGTGGATTAAAGATAGTGTTACGAAATTTTCTCCGAAGTCAAATTTAGTAACGACAAAGAACGGCAAACAGGTAAAACCAATTTGTGCAGTGCACATCACAGTACGTTTCTGGGACTGCTTGATTTTTTTGTCTTAAAAAATATTAAAGTTTTAAGCAGCAAATTATTTTAGAATTTCGGTATTAATTTGACTAAATTTTCGCTTGTGTCAAACATCTGCGAAATTCGAAACTCGATTTTTATGACAAGACGTAGCTCTGCCTGACTTGAATAAATTTGTGTTTGTTTGTTTTAGGTAGAATATGATTATTTGATCGTCGCGCTGGGGCTGCAGCTTCGGTATGACTTGGTATGTTTATCAATTCAGCCATATCGCTAATATGGCGAGCCGCAGCAGTAATTGGTGTGTGGCTTGGCGTCGCAGCAACTCAATTAAATGAGCCAGCCAGAGCAAATTTCTACATTGTGCTATATATTTTTTGTTTTATGAATGCTGTCATACTTTTGGTTTTGATACTTCGCTGCATGCCATACGTAAACATTTTTCACATCGTTACTATTCCTAAAATACGTATTCGGCAGTGATCATATCTGAAACGTTGGATTACAATTTCTGATAGTTGTTTGATTTCATAGGCAGGCCAAATATTTCAAATATATAGTGCAAATGTTTCATTTTAACCAACTTTGCCTGATCAATTCTGTATGATTGCTGCGATGGCTAGCCGCAACGTCAATTGCTGTCGTAGCTAGCCATAATAGTAATATGACTGAATTGGTCTCGTGTCTAAGACATGTATATTTTGAAATGTAATGTTTCAAAACTTGCAATATTTTAGCTTTTCAACCTACAGCTAATAAGTGTATTACAGCCTGGTTAATAAATGTGTCACAGTCGAGTCGGATTCAGAATTAATTAGAGTTCTTTTATGGACTTTTTTAGTTTCCAGGTTCACCAATAGAATTTATTTATATACCAGTTACTTTAGATTAAAGGTCTTCCTGCGGCGTTCGAAACACCAGGGGTCTGCTCAATTTATTCAAATCAGTACGTTCACAAAGTGCTTCCTGCAATTCAGCAATTGAAATCCGGTGATTCTGCTGTGTTCTCGTTTCCTGCAACACCGATTAAATGCGCTGGTGCACCGCAAAAGATATGCTATATTACTGAGCATTACCTTAGGCGGGTAGGTGTGAGTGGGTGGAACTGATGTAAGAGATTGTTCTATATGGTCAGAATTTCAAAACGAACTATTCGTTTGTTCCAAAGTTACAAGATACATCGCCAACTGGCGAAGCTTGCTATACGCATTTGAGAATATAGGCATTGGAGTTAATTTAAGAAAAACTTCTAGACTACAACTGAAAATATGATGTGAAGAAAATGTGTTATTAGCAGTTGAGCTTGTGAAATGATTGAGTAAGCAACAACATTGAAACTTGCCTGTATTCCTACATTAAAAACTAGAGGTGCAATATCACTCGCAAACGCCATTCAACCGCAGCACCGGATTTAACACGCGACTCATATCGTATTTCTTTCCTGTGCAGTGTGTGCAGCAAACTGTGGTAAATGAAAAATACTAGATTTGTTAAAAGAAAGCCCAGACCCGGTGTTTTTAAGGATCTCGGACCCAGAATATTTTGTGTCGTAAAAACTGAACATTATCCACATTTTTAAAGATATGCAGGAACAGGGATGAAACCGGCGTAATCCGACCGGATTCAAAGTTTGGGCCCGCGAGCCAAAATGAGTGACCTTTTTGTCTCATGACCATTGACCTGATGAAACGGACCGTGGTCTGACATTGTACCAAAAAGTCGACATGTATTTTTGAACCTTAATTACCAACAATCATTAAGATACTTCGGTCATATCGTGACAAGGATTTTGTAAAAGGGCGTTACGTTCTATTAAAAAGTTCGAAGGGGAGTTTCATGAGTTCCAAATTGAAACCGAGTCAAAAACCCTGTAGCAAAGCCCAAGTGGGAGTTGACAACTGAAAGCCGCTGGCTACGCTTGACTTGTAAGAATACAAACTCCGTAAAAACTTGCATGTGTTAAGGAATCCGCGACCACAGACACAATCTCAATGAGTGGGTGGGGCTTAACTTTGCCCGTGGCTGTAAGGATGGTGCTGTACTTTTGATGACGTCCCCTGTCCGTCACCGTTGCGGGGCATTCGCTCGGTCTCGGCGTAGTGGGGGTATCAACCGGGGACCCACGGATCGCCCTGGGGGAAGGTTGCGTGGGGGAGTTGCAGAATTTTCAATAAAACTTTAGTTACACAAGCCAGTGTTTCCAACATTATTGCATTGCTTGCTATACATATAAATAATAAAAACAGGCTAAATATATACAGGTATCACAGCTAGTTCATAAAATAAACACATATTAAACATACACACTTATTCAAGAACGTAAAATTAACCGGAGGAGGGTGCGGGAGGAAATCTTAAGTGTGGGGTCTTTGGTAAGTGGGCCCCGCAGTAGCGATCCCCCAACGTTTGATGTCGTCCGGCACCGTACCATTACGCGTGTTGCCACATGGCACAGTATATCAATTTGTAAACAAAAGTTTTTTGTCTTCCGGCACCACACGACAAGTATAACGCTCCCCTAAGGCAGGATTAGCAGTATTTTTCAATTGATATTTTTCGTTTACTGTTTAAGCACAACATTTCGGGCGTCAGCATCACTTACAATACATCATTGCCAGTTATTTTTGGAGTAAAAAAATATGCCGAAGTATTGGCTAAAATAGCTGCTGGTCGCGGAATTTCGGTGAACACACGTCATAATTTGACCGAAGTACGGCCTGACTCAAAGGAAGCGGTGTTCGCGTTGCTCAATGAAGACGGCAAACCTGTTGGCGAAAAAATTTTCAAGGTCCGTTTGTGGTGCTTGCAAAATGCTGTTTAGTAAAGATTAGAATTTGAAACTAATGCTTTATTGACACGTTTTGTATCAGAAAAATATAAAATTTCGCAATTTTAGGCTATTTTTCGTGTACTCCGTGGCTTTTGAAACGATTTATTTCTAGAATTTGCTGCTTATATACATATCGTTCTGTAAATTGATAATCGATACGTCATGTTCTAATTTAGAATTCTGCGAAAAATATTCAAAGCTGTCAGTAAAAGTTCAATGTTTTTGAAATAATTTTTTCAGTACAATATGCTACACGTTGGTGCCCCGTGCTCAGCAGTTGAAGTTTTACGTCAAACACCAGAACTAACGAACGAAGCTGGATTTGTTGACGTCGATAAGGCAACCCTGCGCTCGACGAAATTTCCGAATGTATTCGGAATTGGCGACTGTACAAATACACCGAATGCTAAAACTGCCGCGGCAGTTGGTAAGGGTTTCTTGGTTCTGCGGTACCCGAGATTCTAAGGCTGGGCAGTTGGTTCTGTTGGAAGAGGTTGTAAGTTAGAGGTTTGCAGTCGCTAAGCCTGCTTTATATTTTTTGTCTGTTCTAGCTGTCTATCGATATGTGTCTGTTTGTCCAGCTGTTTGTCAATCGATCTACCAGGGTGCAAGCGCACTTAAAAATACCTTAAATGGAACCGAAACTGGAAATTAAAATTAATACCGCATTTCTCACTGGAACGGGAACCGGATATTGGCTTGCTTCCTGAAATCTTACTTAAATTATGCTTAAGTAATTACTTAAGTTGTTGACTTAAGAAAGTACTAAAATTTTCGACCAGAAACAAATAAATGCCAAATGTCAGCCATAGTCGTAACGAGAAAGTATACTGAAATTAATTTTAAACAATCTCGCTCACCAAACTGCAATTTACGATCATTTGTCATCAAACATTTTAACATCCCACGTTTTACAGTTTAATTTGAAGTGTTAAACCACTATTTTAACAAAATTTTAGATTTCGCTAGCGTCGATTTCCTACAAAATTATTTAAACATGATAAATTCGTCAAGAAATTGAAGGTTAACATTTGAAACATTGCGGTTTTTCTTACCTTAACCGGAATTAAGTTAGCACAATACTATCTGCCTATTCATCAATATTTCTGCTAACCAATGTATTGTACTTAATGTGGGGGTTTCGTGGGGGTGATACTGTCATAGCACTCATTTTGCATTATAGTGTCCTTTCAAAATACGGTGTGTTCATGGGGACAGCATCAAATTGTATCAAAAGTTGATTAGTGAAAATGTTTCTAAAAAAGTGCCCGTCATCGTGCGTCACCGTTAGTCAGTGTGCTGCACCGTACGCGCATTGCTTGCGCGCGATACCACACGGTGACGGACAGTGTCGCACGATGGCGTACGGCGCTGCCCTTATTCCTCAGCTGAACGGTATAGTTTGCATACGCTGCTTAGTCGAATTTACATAAGTTTTTAACATTTAGAATTTTCTACGTAAAAATGCGCCAATGTCAGTAGCGTTTTGCGTGCTAAGTTGGCCAAATTTTTAACTCTTTTCTCAGGATTAACACTGACATTTGGTTGGTCATTGATCAGCTAAGCTTCGAGTAACCTTCAACAGACGGCCGAAGCTGCAATCGAACTCTCGGCGCAGTAGGCAGCATAGTGTCGTTGAGCCAAGCTGCGCGAGCAGAGCAATAACTGTGTCGCACAAATGTGCAATAATACCACATAAAATCGTTTGTTTAGTTAACTCAGTTTAGCACGCGATGCTACTGTATTTTAGCTGAGCAATAAACTACAACAATTTGTCCAATCCGAAATTGCAGCGGGTGCAAAACTGAAACTAAACCGGAACGATCTGAGCTGAATCTAACGCCACGGAGTTTAGAAATGCTTTAGGGACCTTATGATGAACACAAACCTAAGCTGATAAGAAAACCGTCGAGTCTGCACCAGTTGTAATCATGTAAACATCAAATCTGTCACACAGCGCAGATGAATTCTTTGTCGTCTGGCTCTTAATTACAACCTCGTTTGAACAATTGTTTTAGCGAAAATATGATGTCGATAGAGTGTGTATATTTTGAATTCTGTAGTGGATGTATGATATGTGGTATTTTAGAAATTTTAATGTTTTTCATTTAGCATCACAGTCTGCTATTGTTGCTAAAAATCTGCAAGCTGTTATGGACGGAAAAGATTTGCCCGAAACGGTAAGTGTCATTCTGTTGGATTGCCGCTATTGTTGTGGTATTATTATTCGTTACAGTATTGATTTGATATTGCGTTTTTCATTTATGCAGGTTCACAATGTGGTAGTAACAGCTGTGCCTTGTATGTGCAATTGCGATATGGAACTATTTGTAAGAACTGTGCTTGTACAGTTTGAAAAATATAAACAAAATGAAGTTGATCTCGCGCTGTTCTGTTACGATATGTTCTTATAGATGACATATATATTAAACTTGAAACGCATCACCCAATTTTTTTATTGTTTTAACAATATTGAAATGCATTGTTATGTTTACTTTGTGTGGTTTTCTGTTATAATATTTTTATATTTTTATTTAATGGTTTTTTCAGTACGACGGTTATACGTCATGCCCGTTGGTTACTGGCTACAATTCGTGTGTTTTGGCTGAATTCGACTACAATCTGCAACCACTAGAAACGTTTCCGTTTGATCAAGGCAAAGAACGGCGGTCGATGTTTCATTTCAAACGAGATCTCATACCGCGGGTTTACTGGAATATGCTCATTAAGTAGGTGATGTCATTTTCGGCTGGAATGTTGCTGTTTAAGCCAAGTTGTTTTTGTAGGGTTACTTTGTAGCCGATAGAGGTTCTTTACATTATGGTAGTGGACTAATATTATGTTAATAAATTGTTCGTTTTACTGCCGGAATAGAAAAACGTGGAAAATGTGGACATGTTAAGATATCTGGAAGCTTATGAATGTACTAACAAACAAACCAAAGGAAGGCTATTTTTTGTTTATTTTTTGTCAATTTCTTGGTGTGAAACTTTTTCACTCACAACTTTTGAACTTACAATATTATACGCACACATATTTTTTAAAAATGTGCGCTCTAGAAGCTCACTGGGCTTATGAGGTATTACATAATATGTTTCTCTATTAAATTATACCAGAGCGGTATGCTTAGAAAGCAGACAGTTATTTAGACAGACGTTATTGCGAATTTCTGGTAAAAGATATGAGGTAAACACTTTTCAAGTTTCAAACGGCATGTTTTAAAACGTTTTTGTTAGTTAAGAAACACTGAAATGTGAATAGTTTGTGTAGCGAATTTACCGTTTGTGAAAAAGCTATTACTTTTTTCAAAATGACGAAAGCGGTTTGTATTTTTGACACGATTTATATTTTAGAGGCGTATGGGATGGTCCAAAAGCAATGCGCAAAACTTTGCATTTGGGTATGTCGAAATGATTGATATTCGATCATTTTAGTTCAATGATTCAAATTGACATGACAAAAATAAAGGTTATTTATTGCGTTTTTACCGTGTGGTTATTTTATTAAACATTTTGCGCTTATGTTAATATTAATTTTTCTAGTGTCCAGTAGAAGCATGCTTGTACGACACACAATCCTACAAATAAGTAATTTAGCAGTTTTTCTGCATTTTACATTTAGCTTTAAGACTTTAAGGGTGGTGCCATACTTGTCGTGCCGCGTCGCCCGTCATTTGTTTTGCGCCGTTCGTCACCGTGCGGTATTAGACGCAAATAATTCATGTGTATGGTGACGGACGGCGCTGTATGGATGGTGGACGGCATTAATTAGGAAGTATAGCGCAGCCCTAACTCGCACTCACATATGGTTGATCCTGAGTGGGATTTTACCCGCGGGTAAACGTGGGTCGGGTAAAAAATTTCAGCCGCAGGTATACCCGCTTGTAAAGATTGTATCACGCGTGTAAAAAACAAATTGATAGGTTTTATCACGCCCAACCTTTAAGAGTAAAGGAGCAAAACATGCGGTATTGACTAAGCTAGTCATTGAGCATTGAAAAAGGAAAAGTTCTGTGCTTTATTTAGTTTGTTTTCAAATTTTGATTTTTCCAGTAAGGTTTTATGTGTATGTAAAATGCATTGGAGCTGTAAGGAAAGACTTCATTAAAGTGCAAATCACCAGCGATCTTTAAAGTATTAATTTAACTTCAGGTGCGGTTAAAAGGTGGGTTGTGGGTAGATCTTTTTATTGTGTGTAAACCTGCGGGTAAAAAAATTCTTATTTGCCTGGGTAAAGCGCGGATCGGGTAAAAGATCCTTGCCCACATCCCACTCTGGTTTGCTCCTAACATTTTATGCATTTGGAATTTGTCAAAATTATAACTTTGTAAATGCGAAAAATAGCAAGTGTGCTTTCCAAAATTGGAACAGGAACCGGAAAGTTAAAAATACCGGAGCCGAAATTGGAAATCGAAAAATTCTTGTTACCGAAAAATTTCTTTTAACGCTATTTTATCGCTTTTAACAGGTGTAAACACACCATTTAGAATTTAGAATGCCAAAAATCCTGAAACAGATGTAGTAGCAGGAAACGTATGATCAATTATGAAGTATGACACAAATTGAAAATTTTGGCATTTTGAATGAGAAAAATTTTCAATACCAGAAAATTCCGGTAAAAAATATCGGATTTTTACCAGAACCGGATAGTGAAAAATATCGGATGTCCTTACCGGGACCGGAACTCCGATTGTACCATGGTTTCGATATACCATTCGCGGTTTGTTCGAGTTCTGTAAAATTGTAATATCCGGTGTGTCGCTATTTTTGTGATTTTTCATTGTTTTATAGAGATTGGACTATTTTTATTTATCAGCTATTTCGGTCTTCTTGATTGCTTGCCTTTAAGTTTGACTAATTAATATGTCTGGCAATTGTTAATTAAAATAAATTTATTTATTATTTGGCTTAAATGTTCGACGAGCGTTTCAAATAATGATAATTTTTGTGCAAAATTTGTTCAGTTTTACCCGTTAACAATAAAAGTGGTGCAAAATTTGTTATCTTGATGCGAGTTTCGCTGAAAATACGTTTCGGTTCATACATTAACCTTTTCTCACATGAATATTTGCAATTTCACATGAGATGTAATTTCAAGGTGAGATTGGAGCCCAGTCTCACGGGTGGTAGACGTTTACGATGACCACTGAGCCATAGGAGTTTGACACTCGAGCCCGACGCGGCTCTGACGTCTTGTGGAAATTTAACACTGCGCATATTTGTTATAAATGTTAAACGCTGCTCACACTGTGTATTGCTTGTACATTATTGTATTGAAAGGATTACCAATGTGCAACCATGTGAACTCGCTTCATTGTTTTTACCTGTGGATTATAAACGTTGTTAAGTCTAAGCAAAAATTAATTTGAAGCCTAAACTTACAGCTTTACACTATTGCGGTCACGCAGAGTTTCGGCTAAATTCTGCTTGTTGTTTACTATAAAATGCAGCTTAAAGTTTATATTGAAAAACTGGTTGATTTTCAAGTGTATTATAATCTATTTCGAGCTTGACTAACAGAATTTTCAGTGTCTCTATAACGAAAGCGGACAGCGATTGTTTTACGGACCGGATTAGTGGCCGATGCACAACGCTAAACCGGATGTCCAGTTACAATCTGGTTAATCGGGTGAAACTGAACGTGACTGATAATTGCCGGAACTGATAATTTTTAGCTGGAATGGTGGTAAAATTTTTTGGTCTATGTTACTTTTAGGGTCATCCCTGTTTCTGTGGGACTGTGAAAGAGTAGGTTTAGATTCTAGACTACATTTTTTGCTTAGGCTTTGGAGTACACTGTTGGAAGGCTTAAAAGATATTCATGCAAAATCACTAAACCACATAACGTTTAAATTTAAAATTTATCGTGAAACAAATGGTAATCCTGAACCGGATACCTGTTTCCGGTAAAATCGGTGTCCGTTTCCGTTATAGAAATACCGGAAATTTCAAAATGAGCTATAAATCACGTATATATCTTGCAACATTTCATACATATATGCTGTAATCAGGTTGCAACCAGAGGTGAAAAATACCGTAGCCGGAGGTCAACGAAACTTGCCGGAGCCGGATGCGGAAGTAAGGCGAAATTAGGTAGTAAAAATGATGATTAATTAGTTAATTTTAGCCAATATGTGGAATATGTTGCTGTGTTGTTTGGTTTTACGCTCGGCAATTCTTTCCTGATAATTGTGGACAAAAGTAAAACGAAACGCGCTAAACCGTAACATTTTGCGAAATTGTGCAAAATTTTACTGCCGAAATTGCCGAAAACTCCGGCATAAATTCTACCGGAGCGGGATGCCGATTTTCTGCCGGGACCAGAAACCTGGACGCCTCTTAAAGTAACATGGGCCAAAGTGGCAGAAAAATAATACATTTTTGGAAGTTTTAAACTACAATATCCGGTTTCCGTTTCCGTTATTTTTACTATCGGTTTACACCCTGGCGCTTCGTAATAGCGAATGTCTTTAAGGGTAAACAAATAAACATTTTTTGCAACTTAAAAAGGTTTGAGCTGTTTTGTATTTGTATAACTTAGCTCATCATTTTACGTTAAAGCAATAACTTTTAATCATGGAACTTGAACTGAACAGCGACTATTTTGATGAGAACTCTCCAGGTTGCTCAAAAGATAGCTCGAACCAAGATTCAAACACGAAAGTTGAATCTGGTCAAATTGCAGCTAAACCTGACGACGTTCAACTGGAACTAGAATCCCCGTGTTGGTTTGTTCGGGATTCAGCTGTTAAATTTTGTGTTTGCGAGGATAACGGCGTTGAGTGTTCAACGAAATGCCGGTGTTTGGAATTGCTTATGCTTTCTGCGAGTTATTTGTATTCAAAAGAACAATATAACGAAGCTGCAATACAGTATCAGTTAGTGTTGGATAGATTGAATTCGAATAAAGTTGAATCTACGTTGAAATTAAACGTTTTGGAGTCGCTAGGTCGAGCTCAGCTCCGATGCAACAAGTTGGCGGATGCTTTGGAAACAGCAACGGTCGCACTTACTACAGGATGGAATATGGATCATGAAATTCAGTCGAGTTATTTGTTGTCGCGATGTTTATCAGAATTGTTAAATATGAGTTGCGCAGTCGAATTTCGAGGCGAATCTTTGAGTAGCGAAAATCAAACAGACGTGGAAGATTTAGTGAAATTTTCAGTTCTGAATTTGGTAGTGACGTGTAGATTGGTATATTATGTTGAACGCAATTCGTGTATATGGGAAGCGATGGGTGATAGCTTCGCGGTTCTGGCGAAATTAGTACAAGTCAGTGGTAGAAATGACGTTGTGGTTGATTTTGGAGCAATAAAATCCGACGATTGCAATTGTTGTTCTGGTGAATGTTGTAACGAATCTACTGCGGAACGCTTCTGTTCTGGCAACACTGAAACGAAACTGAAAATGTCACAAAATCGAATTTGCCAATCAAAATGCGACAGTGTTCAAGTTAGCGAATCAGGTGAGAGTTGTTGCTTAGAGCGTTTTTATTGGATGAAGCATGATGTATTTGGATCGCGAACTAATGATATAATGTCTAGCTGCAAGTGGCTTCTTTCCTACCTGCAAAACGGATGTGATACCCAACGAAAGTGTTCAGCCCTGACGGCAGCTTGTTTCAGTCGTTCGAAACGTTTGTCCGAAAGCGTAATTGGTCAATGCTCAAAGTTTTCTAGAACTCGAATGCGATTTGATATTGACAAACTAACACAGAAGCTTCAACCAATTGTAACTGTTTTAAAACAAGATTGTGTTAAAATTGAAGCTGTTGTGGGTAATGAGTTTGATTTGAACGGTGCTGTTGGTAGAGACAAGGAAAGTATTGTGGAAGAGATTACGTATCGATCCGACGAGAGTTTGGTTCCGTTTGATCCTGGCCAGGAGGGATCAAAATTTCACGTGTCGTGGTCGGAGTCGGTTAAATTTGTGTTTGATAAACAGTTCAGAAAGATTCTTGATGTTATTGGCTAGGAATCTACGAGGGAAATGGTTGCATGTAGGGTTAGGGTACGCATAGACAGCGGACAGATTTGCGGAAACGCTGGATCGCTGGTCTGGGTTCCTATAATGTAGTGTACTGACCCGAATATGACTGAAGTCCCTAAAATGTAGTTTTCAATGTACACTGTAATATTTAGTGAATTGATTTTAATTCAGAATGATTTGAATTCACTCAGAGGTCTGAGTTCTGAATTAGATTTTTCAAAACTCGGAATTCTGAAATGATTGAACTCATTCTGAGTTAATTAATTAACTAACCCAAAAATTAAATCAGCTCAGAGTGAATAAATGGTTACTGTTATTAACTCAGAAATAGCCAGAAATAACTAATTCTCCATCTGAGTTGATTAGTTAACTCATCGTAAATTTAGTGTGTTTAATTGTCGAAATAAGAACGTCAGGTATTTCAGTGTACGGTTATAAATGACTAATTTTGCTTCGCTACCGGTTCTTGTTCAGTGAGTATATTTGACTTCCTGTTGTGCGTTTATGGTTTATAACGTTAGTAAAATTTTAATTATAAAATCTTAATGACTTTGGAATATAACAGAGCGACGTCACATTGGTTGACAGAAAATTATCAAAGAAAAATTCATTTTCGGTGTCCAAAGCCTGTTGACACGTGCAAGTTTTTGCAGCTGTAAAACATACACGCGCGTCTTACACCTGCATGTTCTCGCTGCAAAATTTTGTGCACATGTGAATAGGGATGTGTCAGGGTATAACGTGATATTCGTTTCCTTTAAATTTCTTTCTTGATTTTCGTTACACAAATACTATAAGTCAGGTCCGTAACCAGCTCACCTCGTTAGGGGGCTGAAAAATTTTTTCAGGAGGCGGGCATAAAAAGGTGTTCAATGACTCACAAACAAGGTTGGAAACTTTGTTTGCAAGGGCGCAAAATTTTTCCCCTATGGTGCGATTGGAGGCCGTGCGAGATATTATAAAGGCCATGCCTATACTTGTAAATGAGGGCCAATGTAACGAACAGGAGTAGAACAGTATTATAAGCATATTCCTCTGTTACGGTCCCGCAGAAAAGCGTTCCGCCCCAGATCTTTACATTGTCCTAAATGAGTAACGCAAAAATCACTCATTTTTTTCAGTCTGTACACTGCAAATTTTCGATTTGAAAGAAAAATAAAGCGTACGGCAAAGAGCGTCACACGTGAAAATGTTTTGAAGTTTTAAAATACCAACCACTACACAATAAAGTTAAATTTGTTGCAATCTAACAAAATCGGAAGTTTGTAGCTTTTAGGGACCTAAATTATTGCCAAACATTTTCGAATGGATGGCGTTTCCTTCCTTCTGGATCCGTCATTGTACCGTTTGAATATATATAGTAACTCGAATTTCGAAATAATTTATACGGAATTAGTTGGTGGTTTTCTCATTAAACAACACCAAAATTTCCCTAGATGGCTATCTGGGTGTAAACGGATAGTAAAAATAACGGAAACGGAAAACGGATATTGAATGATAAAAGTTTCCAACATGTTTTATTTTTCTGATAACACAATTGAGGCGAGCATATATTCACCAGTCTTTCAAAAACTTTACTGAAAAAATGCCGGATGCATCGAATTTTTTAAATTTTGGCTGAATTTTGTAATTTATATTTCATTTCAAACAGTTACCGTCTCTGTAACGAAAAATTGCGAGATATATATGTGATTCATAACTAATTTTCGACGTAAAAATAACATAATTTCCGTTATAGTTGTATAAGCATATTTCTAAGCCTAAGCCTAAGCGTGAGTTTGAGGTTATACCTAAGTAAAAACAAAGCAATCAGTCTAAAGCTTAAGCTTACTCTATTGCAGTCCAGCGGAAAAGCGTTCCCCAACGGATCTTTACACGGGATAGCATTTGGTAAAAGGGTTTAAGTGGGTATAGCATATATATATTACGCTAGGCGGAATATGTATTCAAATTATGTCAAGCAGCGCTCGGCGTTCGACGAGGGGTGCAACGTTAACCGAACTGTAGTTTTCTAAACTCAGTGCAGAAATCGCCAGTGTTGAATATTGTGTTTGCACTGTAATGACCCGAATAAAAGGGGGGAGACTGATATTTACTTGGCCTCTCCAAAGGGTACCCCACTGTTATTCAGTTACGGACTGTTATTTATTTTTAACCCGCCCTCCACCGCCTTTTGTTAGCTGGACCTAACGCCATTAAACGTTTATTTGTCTTGTGTCAATAGCTTGAGCGATAATGCAACGTTGTACTTAGGAATGTACTTTCAAAACTTAAGTACGCGTAAAGTTTCTAACTCAAGTTTATTTGGTCCTGGAGGCATTTATGCGCTACAATTAGGAATTATTGACATTTATGGACTCTAATTAGGGTTTAGGGACTTTATCTGCTTACGGACTCTTTAGGGATACAAACTCGTATTGATTGGGGCTCAAAATGGGGACCCCGCTTTATTCCCCCCTCTTATTACCCCCCTCTTATTCGGGTCACTACAGTATTTTGTTTTTGACTTTACATAAAGCAATTGGTGGAGACTTACTGTAGGTATACTGGGATCATGACCAATTCACTGTGATACTATTTTTTAACCTTTGGCTCGAACGCTAAAATGATACTCGAAACTTGGGTTGACTTTTTTGCCGGCTGGATATCGGGTAAACTGTTTAAATATTTTTAGCGTATGTTTTACTGAGAATTTACTTCAAAACAATTTGTTTCCAGGTTCAAACCCCATTGGTGGCTTTTGGCCAGAGATTTTTGAGAATTTTTTCCAGTTAGTAACACAAGAACCACCCCTTCAAGATTTGTTTAGAACGCGACTCCCCCCGTTTCCAAAATTATGTCTACGATACGATCATGGTTAATTAAACAGTTGTTTTGTCATCGTTAGTGATGTATTTCCGGACTGAAACGATACTGGTTTTTGGTCATAGCTGAACAGGCCAATGTTACTTTAAGGGGTGTAACAGTAGATTAAGCGTATTCCTAAGCCTAAGGCTAAGCATTGCAAAAGTGTCTCCCTAAGAGTAAGCCTAAGTTTAAGCCTAAGCCTAAACCTGAGCCTCAGCAAAAAATGTAATCTAGAGCCTAAGCAAAAAACATGTATTCTACAATCTAAACCTACTCTTTTATAGTCCCACCAGAAACCTGGACGGCCGTTAAAGTAACATGGGCCGCTAAACAAATGCATAAATCTGCCAAGTCTAAGTAGATAACTGGGACTTCAAGCCTTTTTACTGCGGAACAAGAAAAAGCAGGTCTACAAAGCGGGAATCGAACTGCATGTCTACGGATCATTAGACAAACGCTCTATCACTGCGCCATGTAGCCCGCCTCATCAACGGCTTGCACCGCCGACTATATGTATCGACCGTATGCTGCCAGTTAGTATTTGGCATGTTTTTCCAGAATTTTGTAAGCTTCCGTGAAGCTCATGCCGATCGCATTTTCATGATTTAATACGGTTTGTTTTAGGCGCTGCTGGGATTATTATTGGTCATCCATTGGATACTGTCAAAGTATGTAAGCATGTTTGTCAGTATTCATTGATATCATAAGGTGACGCGGCCCATGTATAGAACAAGGCTGGAACAGTAGTATAAGCATATTCCTATGCCTAAGCCTAAGCCTAAGCCTAAGCCTAAACCTAAGCAAAATAATTGTCTAAAGCTTAAACTGACTCTATTATAGCACCTCCGGAAAACGATCCGGCCGTGTTCTATACATGGGCCGGTGACACTATATACTTTTTGACAATTTTAAATGGCGTTTGTCGTCGTCTGGTGCCGTACTGCGACGCAGTTAAATTGCCGCATGGCACCGCATTACAATTAGTAAACAAAGAAAATTTTTCACTTGCGGCACCGCGGGTGGCCGCTGGTTGCCGCTCCGCTTTCGTTTCGAAACTACAAATTGATGAAAATAGTTTAAATTTTGGCTTTCAAACAAATTTTTATGCCATTGTTTGTTTTTCGAGTTAATACAATAATAGTAATTACTAAATAATAAATAAAGTTACGTATCGGAACTGAAATTTAGGTTTATATCAGGGTGCAATTGGAGGTGAAAAATACTTGAACCGCAGCCGGAGGTCAACAAAATTTGTCGGAACCTGAGACGGAGGTCAACGAAACTTGCCGGAACCGGAGCCGGAGGTGAAGTCGGAAATGAGGCAAAATTAGGTTGTTAAAATGATGTTTTTTAGTTTGTTAATTTTATCGAATATATGTAATGTGTTGTTATATCGTTTGGTTATACGCTTATTTTTTAGGAAATCCTGGCAATTGTTTCCTTAAAAATGTGCCAAAAGTGTTAAAACGAAACACGCCCAACACATAAATGTGGTAAAACTATGAAAAATTTCACTACCGGAATTGCCGTAATCTTCGGCAAAAATTGTACCGGAGCCGGAGGTCGATTTTTTGCAGAGCCGAAGCCTGAGGCAGACCTCTGGTTGTGCCCTGGTTCATACCTGTTCGGATGGTTAACTTGGATTGTAAATGCTTAGGCTTAAAAGTCATCGCATTTGTTTAACGATGTTTTTACTGATAAAGTTGATGGTCCATGTTTAGAACAGGGCCGGAACAGTAGTATAAGCAGATTCCTAAGCCTAAGCCTAAGCATAAGCGAAAAAAATTAATCTAAAGCTTAAACTGACTCTATTATAGCCCCTCCGGAAAACGATCCGTCCCTGTTCTATACGTGGGCCAAGTTGGTTATAATAGTACGAGATATTTGTTAACTTTCTAAATCGAGTATGATTTGTTAAACGTAAAATTATTTTTAAAATAAATTTTAAGGTCCGACAACAATCGTTTCAATACTCAGGCATTTGGCAATGCATTCGGGCAACGTTCCGCAACGAAAGCGTAAGTTTCTGTCACTGTTACTGAGAAAAAGTTTACATTTTCTTGCGCTATCAGTCAAGCATGGTTCCAACAGGAACTAAATTTTGCCGGAACAGGAACAAGAACAGGAATTGAATTTTTATGCAGGAACCGGAACAGGAACAGGAACCGGAATTTGAAATAATTTTCATCACCGAATTACTGTTGGGCTATTTAGAAAACTTGCTAAAATGGCTTAAGGGAATTTTCAGCTATTTAATCATTAAGTTTTGCGAAAACACATCAGGAACAATTTAGTAACAGAATTTAACTGGGTACAAAAACACTAATTTTGACATAAAAATTTGTCAAAGACAAAATTTTCAATATTTAAATGATTATGAATAATTTGTCGTAATACCGTAAAAATTCCGGTTCCTGCATCTTTGAATGTAGTAAAACAGGAACACGAACAGGTATCGAATTTTTGCAGGAATTCCGGCCGGAACAGGAATTCCGGTTGAACCCTGCAGTCAAAGTACACTGCAAAAAACGGTGAGTCAAATTGACGCTATCCGAAATAGACTTTTCGGGACTACACAAATTGAGTAAAGATTCGACTCCGCCACAGTCAAATGTTCGACTCAGTCAGTCAAATTTGACTCTGGCGGATTCGAATCTTGACTCAATTTGTGCCGTCCCAAAAAGCCTATTTCGGAGAGATTCAATTTGACTCGCTATTTTTTACAGTGTAAGAGCTGTCGGAATGTTTAGATTTTTTACTAAGCTGCTGGAAAAAAAATTTAAGTAAACGGTCTGCCACTGCGCCGCGCATCCCGTCTCTTTAACTGCTTTTATCGTCGACTATATTTGGACACGCATGTTGCCGGCTAACATACAATACAATGTGCGTCAAATATATATTGCATGTCCACTAGGACAAGCATGTCTAACATACTTTAGATGCTAATTTTGATGACCAGGTGCTTGCATTCTCGCTTCGATCCTTCAAAGACTCAATCAGTGGTGTGAGTAACACTTCACCGCTGAAGTGGTCCTGCTGTGTGGGTATCTTTTAGGCGGTTCTGACTTGAGCACGAGTAACTCGTTTACTCAAAAGTCGATCAATCATAACCAGTGGCGTAGCAGAGGCTGTAGTCACGGGGGACGGGGGGGGAATTCTCGCATTTTTAAACTCACAAAAATTTGCATAACATAAAACGGAACATTTTGTGGAAAAAAAACGTAAAATCTGTACCGTACAAATGATTAAAATTGCATTTCGCTTCTCGTTCGTTTCGTTCGCGAAGTTTGTTTCACCATTTGCGTCACAACGTACGTAGGCCCCCCTCTCGTGTTAGGATCAGCTACTGTGGCGCTGATCATAAGTGTCAAATGGACCGACGGTAGCTGAGAATATAACTTTTTACCATGTATAATTTAATACTTTTTTGTATTTTATAGAGTATTTTGTTTTGATATATAGCGAGTTTTGCGTCTGTGTAAGTTTTTATTGCGAAAAATAGTCGAATTTGTTTGGGTATTTTTGAGCGAGGTTATTAGTTTTTTTACGTTTATATAATTATAGCTGGAACTGTTTGGGTTGCGCTGTACTCGTCGTCCGGCGCCGTCCGTCTCCGTTCGTACCATACGGTTTCGTACGTAAGTTATTTGCGTACGAATATCGCACGGTGACGAACGGCGCCGTACAGGTGACACGCGGTGACGGACGGGTGACGGACAGCGCCGTACGGTTGACGCACGGTGACGGACGGCGCCGTACGGTTGACGCACGGTGACGGACGGGTGACGGACGGCGCCGTACGGGTGACGGATGGGTGACGGACGGCGCCGTACTGGTGACGGACGGGTGACGGACGGCGCCGGACGTAGCGCAACCCTTAGGATACGAATTTTGCGCTTCGTCCTCGCTACAAAATATGGATACTATGTCGCAATGCAAAACTGATTGAATATATAAGTTGGCCATGCGTGAACATTGATCAGTAAAATGACAAGATAAAATTGTGTTAGCAGTGCAAATTTTGCAACACTTTGACTAGTACAGTGTACTTTTAAATTTAAAATTTAAGGCGAGCGGATTTTTCAAAGGCATGCTGTTCCCGGTGCTAACGGTTGGAACGATGAATTCGTTGTATTTTGGTGGATATCAAATGACTCTTAAACTGCTCAGTCGACATTCCTACGCTGATAATGGACCTACTGGACTTCAGGCGTCTGCTTATGACCAATCGAGTGCGTTGCCGTTTAATCAAGTAAAAGTCTCGCTTTGGTTTGGGTTAAATTATGACGGTTGAAGGGTTATTGGAATTTCGCTCTTGCGATACACCGTTTTATCTACAGTAGAATTTGATATTTGACGCATTGAATGGTGACAATAATTTTGAAGCTGATCACCAAAATAAGTATAGGTTGTTTGTAATAGAGTACTGTAGTGCCCGAATAAGAGGGGGTCCCCATTTTGAGTCCGGATCAATAGGAGTCCGTATCCCTAATAAGAGTTCGCAAGCGGATAGAGTCCCTAAACCCTAATTAGAGTCCATAAACGTCAATTAACCCTAATTGTAGCGCATAAATGACTCCCGGACCAAATAATTTGAGTTCAGAACTTTAAAGCGTACTTAAATTTTGAAATTACATTCCTAAGTATAACCTTGCATGATCGCTCAAGCTATTGACAGAACACAAATACACGTTTAATTCAACGGATAGTTGCAATACCGAATATATTAGTAACGAAGGGCGAGGTAGGGCGGGTTAAAAATAATAACAGTCTGTAACCGAATAACAGGGTAGGTACCCTCTGCAGAGGCCAAATTAATATCAGTCCCCTCTAATTTTTCTAGTTTTAAAAATTTAGGTGAATTCCAGTGATGTTATGCAAACAGGGGTTGGGATTTTCTTGCTTTGATTCCTTAAAACATAGACTGAGTCATTCGCTGTCGGTAAGAACAACCAAATTCTAATTCTTCACCGTGCACAACAACAACAACAATGTTGTTTTCTATTTTGTTACGGGTTCTACTGCCTGTACCCCTAACTCATACCTTAGTAGTTTAATAGCGTTCTTCAAGCTGGTTCGATTTTTCTTTGCATTTAAACATATCTTAATCCCGCAGTTATGAGCTGTCCTTAATATGATTTCAGTGGCGGATCCAGAAACTCCTAATGGAGGGATGCGCAAGTGGAAAATGTTAAGTATTGGCGTATATATGTATTATGTATGCATGTATGAATGTATCGCTAACGAGAAGGAACTCAAAGTAGAGAAGATGCACTTATTAAAGCGAACGTTGCCTAAATCTCTACATATGATATCTTGGTTGTTGGACGAAGAGGTTGTTTTATGTTCTTTTTCCCGTATTTTCAAAAATCACCATAAGTGCCAGTATAGCTTACGTTGGTTTTAACCCTGGAAAAAATTAGCGCACGGCAGCCGGTTGGGAGATGCATTCCCCTATCCCCCTGGATCCACATTCGTATGAATTTCATTTTTTCAGGTTATTTTGGCGTCAACGATTGGTGGAGTTTGTCAATGGGTTATTGGATGTCCTACTGATGTTGTCAAGATTAAACTTCAAGTACAAAGAGGTGAGCGATTCGTGTAATTGCGTTGTAAGTCCTTTTAGAACAGTATCAGTCATTTTAAAATAAACTGAAGATTTAGTTTTATTAAAATTTGTTTATTCTAACTATTTATTCTATATTACTGCTATGTTTCGGTAGGCCAATGTAAAGAACAGGGGCGGAACAGTATTGTAAGCATGTTTGTAAGCCTAAGCCTAAACCTAAGCGCAACAATCAGCGTATTCCTAAGCCTAAGCGTAAGACCAAGCCTAAGCCAAGCCAAAAAATAGTCTAAAGCTTAAGCTAACTCTATTGCAGTCCCACAGAAAAACGTTCCGCCCCGTATGTTTACATGGGCCCTTTGGTATGTATGCAAGTCATTGAGCTTGAAAACTCAAAGGCGTAATGAAAGTAAAGGCTAGCCTCGCTAGCTTAGGTGAGATCTTGGCTGTATGGCTAAGCGCATCACCGTCCCGTCCTATGGGTAATGTCCCTTGGGTTACGGTAGAAGGTTAACGTATAAACCCAATAGTTTACCGATTACGGTATCAAATGGTTTCAGAAACGGTACCGCATAACTGGCGACGTGGATTTTCACTTGTTTCAACGTCGTCTTGTAGTCAATTTCGTGGTCCGACCGAACCGCAACAAACGCTATTTCGTGGCCCGTTGAATTGTTTCTTACGAATTTATTCTGATTACGGCGTCCGGCGTGGACTGTATCGTGCTGGTGCAATAATGTTACTTCGCGACTGTGGCGGAAGTTGTTTTTATTTTCCGGTTTATGAAATTTTGAGACGATCTTTGGCCCGACAATTTTCGGCTAAGCATCCTAGTGATGATGATGATGATGATAATAGGCGTATGAGTAGAGGGTCGCGAAGGTCAGACGCTGTGGTGACGTTGATTGCAGGCGGATTTGCAGGTATGACGTCATGGTTGACAATTTTACCGCTTGACTGTGTTAAATCGAGGCTTCAAGGTGATAATTGGACAAATCCACGGTATTCAGGGGTGCGGCATTGTGTCCGGGTTAGTTTCCGGAACGAAGGCATGAGTGTATTTTTTCGAGGCGGATTAGCGATGGCGGTGCGGGCGTTTCCGGTGAACGCTGTGACGTTTTATGTTTACAATGTGACACTTGCTCAGTTGAATTTGGTGCCAAATATTTGAACCGGACATGGATTTTTGTTATGCAATCGCAGAAACTGCTCAATTTTGTAGTCCATATCCTTGTCGGTGAACACTTATGTGGGAACCGTTTAAATTGAATGCGAGTATTACGACAATTGGTCGCCCGACAACTCGTCAACTGACGACTCCGTAATAGGAAATGTCATTGAATTATGCTTAGGCTTATGATTATGTTTGAGATTTTTGTTGCGGCTCAAGCTTATATGGACGCTGTCGTGTGACGAATTGTTGATGTGACAGGTTGTAAGTAGTTTTACTGTAATGTGACTTTTTTTCGGTTTTCAATATCTGATGGAACACATTGTGGTGACCTTAAATAATCCGCCCCTGTTCTCTACATTGGCCGAAATCTCTCATCGCTTGATACCTACAGCCGAAATGTGCATAGTACCTTTGGCGTAGATGTACGACTAACGAAGTATAAGAGTACCTTGAAATTTAACCACCATGACACAAAGTTCTGATCCCTCGCTATAGAACTGTGGCTGCTGAAACAGATTTGTGCAAACAGTTACAATGTAAACGGTGTTATAGCTCATATTTGTTTTTTAAATTGTTGTTTGCAGTATTTTGTGTTTGATATTTATGCATTTATTAGGTATAACATTTTGTTGCATATATAATGTTAAATAGCTGTTTCGACCCATGTATAGAACAGGGTCGGAGAAGTAGTATAAGCATATTCCTAAGCCTATGTCTGAGCCTAAGCCTAAGCGTAAACGTAAGGATGAGTCTAATGCTAAGCCTTAGGTTAAGCCAAAGTAAAAAAGTTAGTCTAAAGCTTAAACTGACTCTATTAGCGCCGCCGGAAAACGATCCGGCCCTGTTCTATATACATGGGCCGTTGTTTTTTATATATTTTTAGAAGTTTTTATGTTTTATATTTTACAAAATAAATGTTTCAAAATAAAGCATTTTGTTTTGCTGTAATTGTTATCTCCATTGTGTTACGAGTAATTAAGGTTCTGTATTCAAAATGTACTGACCATGTGTAATTTTAAAATGTGAGATACGTTTCAAAAACAGGGGCTCATCAATTAAACCGTGTAGTTGTGAATGCAAAATATGGTGTTTGACTTTTAGTCGGAAACTTTTGTATTTTTACATTTGAAATTTTTATATCTGATTCCGTTTTATGAGTATATTTATTTTAATTTCTTCAGTAAGAAGCTGGTAGGGTACAACTGGAGGTCTTAACTCCGTCTTCGGGTGAAAATCGACCTTGAACTTTGCCGGCAATTTCGGGAGTGCAATTTTGCGTAGTTTTATGAAATTCCTTCGTTTGGAACGTTTGTTTCAACTGTTTTGGTATATATGTTTTGAGCGGAAAATTGCCGAGATTTGGTAGAAAATAAATGTATAACCAAAAGAATTAGTAACACCTTACAAATATTAGCTAAAGTTTAGAAGATTTGCTTTGCCTACACTTCAGCTTAAGCATATACGTATTCTGTTACGCCTAAACCCAGGCTTTAATAGGCTCATGCGTAGGTTTAGGCTTAGGAATGTGCTTATACCTACAATATATACTGTTATTCGGCCCGGATCTATGCATTTGCGGAATTTTGTCGCTTTTCATACACTGCAAAAATGGTGAGGCAAATTGACTCTCCGAAATAGTCTTTTCGGGACTACTTACACAAATTGAGTCAAAATTCCAGTCAAATTCGATTCACTGAGTAGCACGTTTGAGTCTGGCGCAGTCGAATTATACTCAGTTTGTGTAGTCCTGAAAAGCCTATTTTGGAGAGAGTGAATTTGTCTAACGATTTTTTGCAGTGTACATCATGGGTGGCGTCAGCAATATATATATTAAACTTTAAACTTCAGCACATTCCATTATATTTGTTTCGAATGCTACCCGTATACAGTTTAATCAGAAACCAGAAATATGCATAAATTGATGGCTCATTAAAAGTAACTACCCTGCAAAAAATGGTGAGTAAAATTGACTCTTTTCAAAATAGGCGTTTCGAGCCGAATTTGACTCTGGCGTAGTCGAATTTGACTCAGTTTGCGTAGTCTGAAAAAGCCTGTTTCGGGAACAGTCAATTTGATTCACACTTTTTCCAGTGTATGGGCGAATTCGTGGAGCTTACTAGCTGCTACACTTGTAGATTATATAATGTACTTGCGCTGGTATCACGAACTTTAGTCGCCCGGATACACTGCAAAAATGGTGACTCAAATTGACGCTCTCGGAAATAGGCTTTTCCGGACTGCACAACTGAGTCAAATTCGACTCCGCCAGAGTCCAATTCAACTTGTCAATATGACTAACCATTTTTTACAGTGCACTCATCAACCGACAACTTTTAATACGAAATTTTGCGTCATCCATCATTAGGCTTAGGATTATCCTTAATTTATTCATAGGTTTTCTGACACCGTTGGTCCACAAATTGTCGGACGACGATTTGTCATAGTTCAATTCCGCCACGCAACTTTCGTTTAAAAACAAAAGAGTACGCTTAGATTCTAGATTACATTTTTTGCTTAGGCTTAAGCTTAGGCTTAATAGGCTAAAAAACTGGTTGCAATCGGAGGTGAAAAATACCAGTGCTGGATCCGAAGTCGGAGGTCAACAAAACTTGCCGGAGCCGGAGCTGGAACCGGAGGTGAGGCGAAATTTACTAAAAAACAAGTTTAGGAATAGGGTCAAAAATACAAAATGCTTTTCGCATCTGGAAAATTGTTTATATTAATGGCTAAAATAGGCTTTTACGCGTATTCGTTTTGCATTGAATTTCATCTGCCCTGCTCGTTTCTGAATGGCGGCCAATGTTACTTTAAGGGGTGTAACAGTAAATTAAGCGCATTCCTGAGCCGAAAAGCCTAAGCCTAAACGTTGCAAAAATGTGTTCTTAAGCCTAAGCCTAAGCATGTAATCTAGAATCTAAGCCTACTCTTTTATGGATCCACCACAAACCTGGACGCCCCTTAAAGTAATGGGCCATATGGTGAACAGGTAGTTTGTGAAGGCATAGATTTAAACTCAACGAATTTACGTTATTATTTCTAGCTGCGCTATTTGCTATTCTATTTTTTGCGGCACAAAATTCCGAACATTTTTTGCGTTTGATTTACTTTTACTCCTGTATCATCTTGAGTTCAGCAACTGCAATGGTTAGTGAGTTTGAAAACCTATTGCTAATTGATGATAGTTTCTATATACGTTTGACACTATGGGTCTATGCCCATGCGCAAAGACCACAAATTTGTTCCGAACCAATGATACATTCAGCGCAAGCCGTCATGCAAACGTTTTGAATAAATTTTCACATATTTTTAATAAAACAAGACATTGGTACGAAAAATATTTCAACTATTGTGATTGTCGATGCGCCCAAAAGAATTCCCATCGTTCCGCCGATATCACTAAGCATTTGGGCGATCTAAAACCGGAAACTTTTACAAAATTAACCGTTTACCAGCTGCAAATTGTCGGAAATTTTGTCGACTTTTACACTTAAGCCACATTGGCCAGCAGGCGTTTAGCCAGTATTCCATTCCGGATGTGTATGATTACACTGCAAATTTCGGTGAGTTGATTTTAACTCAGAATGAGTCGAATCACTCAGTCTGAGTTAGGACTATCAGAACTCAGAATTTGGTGTTGATTCAACTTATTCCGATTTAATTAATCAACTCACCCAGAGTCAACTGAACTCAGAGCGAGTTAATGTTTACTGATATTAATTCAGAAACAACCAACTCGCTAGCTGAATTGATTAGTCAATTCATTGGAATTTACAGTGTAGATATAAATGGTTTTTGCGACTAATCGTTGCGAGCTTGAAAAACCTTTGGCGGCCTGCAAGTTATTCTTACATCTGTAAATATACATTTGTTTGACCCTTTCTTTAAATTTCAGGGACGATATTGTCATTTTATCCCCATTTTGTATCCACATCTGTAGATCAGTGTAAATGCAACATTACAGCTGCAACATTTGTGAAATGGTTTTCGAACAAAACTTGCACGCATGAATAGGGCTTTAACATTTTAGGGATGCGCTTTACTTTTGTTGATGTGCGGACGCCGTCCGTTGCCCACACGGTAACGTCCGGTGCCGTCCGTCGCCCGTTTGGCGCCGTCCATCACCGTACGGTTTCGTGCGCAAACAACTCACGTACGATAACGTATGGTGATGGACGGCGCCGTACGGGTTACGCGCGGTGACGGACGGCGCCGGACGTCAAGTATAGCGCGACCCTTATATAAGATATTTTTTAAATTTTTGAAATTCAATATACTTCAAGCTACATAGTTCTAAGAGAAAATCGAAAGATATTCCATAGTCATATATTGTATCATAGGAAAAGCCAATGTTACTTTTAGGGACGTAACAGCGTAGATTAAGCGTATTCCTAAGCCTAAGCCTAAGGTTTAGCGTTGCAAAATTGAGCTCCTAAGCCTAAGCGTAAGCCTAAGCAAAAAATGCAATCTAGAATGTAAACCTACTCTTTTACAGACCCACCAGAAACGTAGACGCCTCTTAAAGTAACATGGGCCCTTTGACAAAAGAATGTACGTAGAGAATGTTATATATTTTGTGCGAAACGAGTTCGTTTGCATCGCGAGCGTGCGACTTTGGCGTAAACCTAAGTTTTAGCAAATAATCGCAATTTTGCGTTGCCCCGCTTGTTCCTCGCACCTCAAGCAGAAGATAGTACATGTACAGTAAAAAACAGTTAAAGAATCAATCTAGCGAAAATACGTATAAGTATGTTTACTATAGATTAAAAATCTAGGACTTTTTGCCTAAAATCTCACTACTGCAGCCGTACTAACCACTGCAGGTCCGTAGCCAGCTCACTTTGCTAGGGGGTCCTAAAAATTTTCAGGAGGGGCATTGCAAGCTTTTTAATGACTTGCAAACAAGATTGAAAATTTTCTAGGGGGCTCAAAATTTTTCCAGGGGGTGCTAAGCTGTCCCTGGCCCCCCTTGGATACGGGCCGAATCACTGGCCAGAAATTGCATACCGTATATTCAGGTAATTCTACGAAATGAACAACACCAGTACGTTGAAAGAACACAGTGATGCCAGATAGATCGTGCCTGTCAAATTTAGACCGCAAAAAATGCATTTAAGAAGGCTCTTGAAGCTGAAATCTTTTGAACGTGGTTTAAAATTTCAAATTTGACTTTAAATTTTCCTTTAAATTTAACCTTAAAGACAGCTTGAACCTAACGAACACTGCCTGTTCAACCAGCTGCAGATTTAACACTTTCTGACTGGCGGCAGGCTGACTGCAAAAAATGGAGAGTCAAATTGAATCTCTTCGAAATAGACTTTTCCGGGCTACACAAACTGAGTCAAATTCGACTCCGCCAGAGTTAAATTCAACTCACTCGAGTCGCTCATTGAGTCGAAGTTGACTCTGGCTGAGTCGAATTTGACTCAGTTTGTGTAGTCCGGAAAAGCCTATTTCGGAGAAAGTCAATTTGACTTACAATTTTTTGCAGTGTATGTGCCATTTTTCTGATGGGAGAAAATTGTAACACCTTACCATTTTATCACAAAAAAATTCTGAAAAAGGGGCGTACGCTGCCTTTTGTATCCGCTACTGTGTCGAACCGGCGTTGTGAATTAGGACATATGTATATACTTCAAAACCGTAAAAAAGATATTATTTTATCTGCCAAAACCTATTTACTCATTTTAAGTGTAAACTTCAAAACTGTAAAAAGATATTATTTTATCTGCCAAAACCTATTTACTCATTTTAAGTATAAACTTCAAAACTGTAAAAAAGATATTATTTTATCTGCCAAAACCTATTTACTCATTTTAAGTATAAACTTCAAAACTGTAAAAAAGATATTATTTTTATCTGCCAAAACTTACTCATTTTATGTATAAACGTCAAAACTGTAAAAAAGATATTATTTTAGTCGCCAAAACCTATTTACTCATTTTAAGATAATAACCAATTATCCTTCATATTTTGAGTAAACATTAAAAATATAAATGGACGTACTCAGCAGCGCGGTGACAATTTTGTGCCGATATGCCATTTTTAAGGCAATATTTCCGCTAAAACATAAAAAATTATTTTAAGACTTAAAATTTTTTGGTAGTTTTAACAACATTTATTATAATCAAACGGGTAAAAATGAATTTCCACAACTGGTCAAATACGTGAGTAAATGCCGAAGAACCACCCTGCTAAAATATTAGCAAAGCGAGATAATATAATGGGTCATCCACCTTATAATGCGCGCGCTAATAGTAACGGATATTGATTAAAATAATGAAAACGGAAAACGGATATTAAAGTACTCAAGTTGTTATGCAATATATACAACGTGACAAAACGTGATCCAGCTGCACCATTTACTTACAAATGTGTTGAAATGTTTTTCTGCCATTACAGGATTGCTTACAGGTGATGGCAAACGCATCGCACCCAAGAGTCTACGACTCGAATCCTGGTTTGAAATGTAAGTGTGACAAAGAAATAGAAAATATTCATGTGAGAAAGTGTAACGCATCTTGCCTGTACTGCTGGATTGCTCTGTTTAATTTTCGTCAGCGATTTCTTGAAATTGCGAGATCTGAAAATATTTGAAAAGATTTATAGTGACAGAATACATATTCTTGCCGTTGTCACGTTGAAATATTGAATGCCCTGAAACATTATAAAAACGTTGCAGATTGTCTTCCACGCGCAGTATTTTTCAGCTCTAAATAGTAAAAATAGCCGTTATTTCAACGCGTGGTCCAAAATTCGTTCAAAGCATTTGCAAGTGCAGTTACGTAGTTTATATTGAATCCATTTATAACAATAATGCGCCAATGTATAGAACAGGGCCGTTAAGAGTGGTATAAGCATATTGCTAAGCCTAAACGTAATCCTAAGTGTAAAAATTAGGGTAAACTTAAGCCTAAATCTAAACAAAAAATTAGTCTAAAAGTTAAGCTTACAAAGAATAGATGAAGTTAAAGTTCCTAAGAAAATTAAGAAGCAAATTAAAAAATAATCCGTTTTTACGCTATTACAGTCCCGCAGAAAAACGTTTCGCCCCTGATCTTTACATGATTCGAATAATGTTACAGCTGCACTATAAAATTTCATAAATAATCCGTTTTTACGCTATTACAGTCCCGCAGAAAAGCGTCTCGCCCTTGATCTTTACATGATCTGAATAATGTTACAGCTGCACTATAAATTAATTATATAGGAACTATAAGTTTTTCATACTATTTTACAAATTAGTACTTAATACTAAACTGTACTAAATATTATAAAGTAGACGGTGGCTTTTTAGACAAGAGTATGCAACTGAATGCCCTATAATTGGCCGCAATGTGTAATAGCAGACGTTGCGGATTGGTACTGCTTGCCCAACCTTGGCGGCTGACTCAGTCTCATATTCAATGTACTAGAAAGTGTTTAAAATAGCGTTTTATTTTTTTAACTTGTTTTCTAAGTATTCTGGCACTTATTACTGTTGAGAAAATGTTTCTTCTTAAAATATAATATCTTTCCTACGCCTTTAAGCCTTAATATTTAAGTTGCTAAAATTGGACACTGCGCAGTTCAATTTTAAAACATACTTCCTTCTCATAGCCAGAGGCCCGTCGCCAGCTCACCTTCTAGGGGCGGGGGGCTAAAAGTTTTTCAGGAGCGGCATACAAGGGTTTTCAATGACTTACAAGCAAGGTTGAAAATTTTCTAGGGGGTGATTGTCCACCGCCTGGCTACGGGTCAGCTCATAGCTTGAATAAAAATACAACAAAACTCATAAATTATGACTAACCTGCATTTGCTTGGACAACGGCATTTATCAACTAAATCGGTTTGACAAGAAATCATTGAATCAACGCATTTTTCTACAAACACCACAGCTGATTTTAAGAATTCATTTCAAGTTTTATTTAAATTTTAAATATATCCCCCAATGACATCTACATAGCAGCGTCTATAGACGCTTTAAAGCATTACATAAGCTGTTGGTTTCGGTTACGCTTAGGCTTAGATTTAGGCTTTTAATCTGTGAAGCATTCGTGGTCTTTGTGCTAGTCGATTTTTACTAACTTGTTTAAATCAAAGTGTTGAATATAAAGCAAGCTTGCCAAGGTGTGATTGCAATATATGCTCAAAAAACGTGCGCAATACTTTTTGTTTACATTTCGGTGCACTATTTAATTCTTTGCTACATCGTGTACACTGACTTTCTAAAAACGTGTTCAATTTGCATATATTTGTCGTCTCTTGTTTATATATTTGTTTGTCGTCTCTTGTTTATATATTTGAAACATTCATTACAACAGCTGGAACCATTGCCGGAGCAGATAGGGGTGCCCCACATACTTTAGGGTCGTGGCCCCTAGCGTAGAAGTGAATATATAGGTTTTAACGATGTTTGATCTAAAGTTGTCCGAGCTCACTCTCGCGGTTGATAGGTCTGGGGACACCGTTCCAAAAAGAGTTTAAAATGAATCAAACTTGTGCCGTTTTCTTTTAAAGTTGCTAAACAACTCATATTTTAGGTGAAAACTTTTACAATCTTCATATGCTCCAATCAGCGGGAGACCGCACGAGGCACACTTCGCTCGAAAAAATTTTTTATTACAGTTTTTTATTATTTCGTTTCATGAGAGTTAGCTTAAGTTAAACCAGCGAGTGTTGCGAGCGCAAAAATTTTGGTCGGCATTTACCAACCTGGTGGTTATCGTAAGGCCTGTGTGGTGTCTAAAGCCTTTTAAAAATCGCGGAAAAGTAGAATAGTGTCAAAAACTCGCGAGCTAAAAATAAGACGTATCTCAAAACTTCGGCGTTTTTTGATTCATCTGGTTAGGGTCGGGGCCCTTTAGCGGTGGGGGTTCCAAACGGGAGCTATGGAGGTGGCTGGCTGCGGCCCTGGCTGTAACGCTGCCCAAAATACGTAGTGGGGCGTTGCAGTTTAATAATATAGATGTGTGAAGCAGATTGGCCTAGGCCAACTAGTAATTGACCTGAATAGCAATTTAGCCTACGACATACACATTTATATAAATAGTAATTTCTGGCAGATATACACCACAATGCTGAAAAGTCAGATGTGTGAAGCAGATTGGCCTAGGCCAACTAGTAATTGACCTGAATAGCAATTTAGCCTACGACATACACATTTATATAAATAGTAATTTCTGGCAGATATACACCACAATGCTGAAAAGTCAACAATACTATGAAATAACATAAAGTTGCAGTCTTGAGTGTTCACAAACGCTAACAAACGTTTATCGTTTGCTTACTGTGTTTAATATCACAAAACCGGGATCCTGGTACCGCCGGATACGACGGATAACTGCATCCGCATTGTTGATAAATCATTGTTTGAATACAGCTACGAATACATGCCTGCAAAATATTTAATGCAAATTGCAGTACATATTGACTACAGGGGTGTTCCCGCTGGAAACCAGCGATGCTGCTGGGTTCTATTAGGTTTTAGGCTTAGGTTCAGGTTTAGGCTCACGTTTTCCCCCCAAAGTTTTGGTTTAATCGTTTCATTGCTTTGCGTGAACAATTGCGCATACTGCGTATAGCACAAAAATCGAAATAGCACACGTAATGTAGACATTGAACGTCTCAAATGAAATATAGTACAAAACACACAACAAATATAAAGCGAAATCATTTGGAAACTTAAATTTAACGGAATGTTTTGGCTAAATATCGGACCATCCAAGCTCAAATGTCAACAAATTATTAAAACACGTAAGCTATACCCTACTTCTACAGTATAATTTCCGCCATAAAAGTTCGTTTGTTGATAACCGTCTATACATTCGCCATATGGTTCCGACTGCAACGAATGCTTTTCCTAAACGTTTCAGCAAATCATTATTGGTTATACCAAGAGTGCATGGTACCTTTTAACAAGAGTATGCAACTGGGTACATTCTATATAGAAAAAAATGTACCCAGCGCGCGTGGCATTTTTGGCTTACCCCCCTTGCTTTGGGGGGGGTGTCAAAATCTTCATAGATGCTGAAATTCATGTGCTGTTTTCATATACTGAAAAGTGGTTCGATTATAGTTTCGGTGTTGACTGGCGGATACACGTGTAATGAACGTAAAATTGACCCCCCCCCCCCCAAAAAAAAAATGAGGACCCAGCGCGCGTGGAATTTTTGGCTTACCCCCCTTGCTTTGGGGGGGGGGGTGTCAAAATCTTCATAGATGCTGAAATTCATGTGCTGTTTTCATATACTGAAAAGTGGTTCGATTATAGTTTCGGTGTTGACTGGCGGATACACGTGTAATGAACGTAAAATTGACCCCCCCAAAAAAAATGAGGGGGGTAGGACCAAAACGCAACGAGTGCTGGTAGATTTAGTTCCATGCAAAACAAGGCGTTTTGCATACTCTTGTTTATTAAGGGATCATCCACTCTTGGTTTTACGAAGAGTGGATAATTACAAGAGTGTGCAACAGTTGGGATTCCGCATGGTACAAAATGTAGCACCGGGTGTTGCGGTTTTCGCCGTCCATCCCTTGTTTAGAGGGAAGGTTGTTGTCACATGTAATAACCCTAAATTAAACTATAATCGGAGCATTTTCGATGCCGGATACATAAAGTGTCATGGTTCGCACAGGTTGTTCACCCTTATAAATAAAGGAGGAGAGGCAAAAAAACTGCAATGTAAGCATTTGTTTAAATAAAGTATACAATTTCAAAAACTAAAAACGGTTAAGTATTGGTATAATAGTAAATAGCAGAGTTCCAACAGGAACTAAATTTTGTCGGAACAGGAACAGGAACAGGAAATGAAATTTTTAAGCAGGAACCGGAACAGGAACAGGAACCGGAATTTGAAATAATTTTCATCACCGAATTACTGTTGGGCTTTTTATAAAACTTGCCAAAAATGGCTTAATGGAATTTTCGGCCATTTCATCATTAATGTTTGCAAAAACACATCAGGAACAATTTAGTATCAGACTTGAACTGGGTACAAAAACACTAATTTTGACATAAAAAATTTCTCAAATACAAAGTTTTCAATATTCAAATGATTATGAATAATTTGCCGCAATACCGTAAAAATTCCGGTTCCTGCATCTTTGAATGTAGTAACAGGACAGGAACAGGCATCGAATTTTTACAGGAATTCCGGCCGGAACAGAAATTCCGGTTGAACCCTGGTAAATAGCTTCTAGCCTGTAAATGTGGGCTAAATTCAGGTTTCCAAAACTGAACTATTGTTAGGGGTCTCAAGGGTGAGCCCCCCAATCAACACAGAAGTGGATCTTCCATTTCCAACAGCTGCACAACACGTATGAAGGAGCGTACAGCTTTAACAATACAGATTTATATTAATACGTTTTTAAATATGGTAATCTTAGAAATACGGGCCAATGTGAAGAACAGGGGCAGAACAGTATTATAAGCATATTCCTAAGCCTAAAGCCAAGCAAAAAAAGTTAGTCTAAAGCTTAAGCAAACTCTTTTTTGGTTTCACAAAAAACGTTCCGAAATACGAAATATTTATTACCGCAATCATACTGACAGATGCTTGATAGCCAGTGGCCAAATAAAATCCCATTGTACCAGGAAACGGACGTTGTTCTTGATCGTGGATGTGAATCCGGAATCCGCTGTTTAGACTGACACACGTATAACTGCCTTGTTCCGCTTGAATTCCCATATGAAATCCTCAAAAACGCGAGTCGATTATGAACACAAACATACTTTTCAAATCATTAGCAATAGAAAATTCTGGTTCAGGTGATTATATGGCAAGGTCGGCATGATCGCCAAGCCCGTTGCCAGAGGAAGAGGCCTGAGGGCTCAGCTCCGCGAGAAAACCTTTGACCCCCTTGGAAAATTTTCAGCTTCGCTTACAAGTCTCCTGATGTCCCTCGTAAAATTTTAAAGCCCCCTAAAAAGGTCAGCTGAACTATGTGCCTGATATGGTCGTTGGTTGATTTATGTGCTTCAAACGATAACTGAAAGTAATCCAAATGAATTATATATAAATATATATACATAAATATATAAATACATAAATAAATATATATATATATATTGCAAGTATATCTCTATCTCTAAACAATATCTGAGACATCTAAAGTACTCAAAATGTTTTTTCTGGTCAAAGTCCAGGTTTACACCGGCAGCTTCTTGAGACAAATTTAACCTATAATCTGTGCAAGAAATAGCTAACGACGTTCTGTAAAATTTCAGCAACATATCCTATCGTAAGTTGAATAATTTAAAATATATAATCAGTTCGAATAACTCATTAGTCGTAGGAGGAACATTAATAAATTGATACTTTTGATTGAGATGGCTCATGTAAAGATCAGGGCCGGAAACGTTTTTGTGCTGGACTGTAATAAAGTAAAGCTTAAGCTTTAGACAACTTTTCTTCGCGTAGGCTTACGCTTAGGAATATGCTCATACTACTGTAACTGTCATGTACTATACATTGGTCATTTAGATTTTACCGATCGAAATTATTCAATTTGCATAAATCATATTAACCTGGGATTTGACCGGCACGGATTTTAGGCATTGTGTTGTTGATATTGAATGTATAACAAATTCCATATCGTGGATGCTTCCATTGTTCAAAATGACTATAAAACAATCAATAGACGTTTCATAAATTATTCCACAAAAAAATAGTACAGGCTGTCATGTTACCTTTAGGGCCGTCCCGGTTTCTGGTGGGTCTGTAAAAGAGTTAGCTTACGTTCTAGACTATATTTTTGCTTAGGCTTAGGAATACGCTTTTGCAACGCTTTAGGCTTAGGCTTGGGCTTAGGAATACGCTTTTGCAATGCTTTAGGCTTAGGCTTGGGCTTAGGAATACGCTTTTTCGACGCTTAGGCTTAGGCTTAGGTATATGCTTTTGCAACGCTTAGGCTTAGGCTTAGGAATACGTTTTTGCAACGGTTAGTTTTAATCTTAGGCTTACAAACACGCTTTTGCAACGGTTAGTTTTAATCTTAGGTTTAGAAATACGCTTTGGCAACGGTTAGTTTTAATCTTAGGCTTAGAAATACGCTTTTACAACGGTTAGTTTTAATCTTAGGCTTAGAAATACGCTTTTGCAACGGTTATTTTTTATCTTAGGCTTAGAAATACGCTTTTGCAAGGGTTAGTTTTAATCTTAGGCTTAGAAATACGCTTTTGCAACGGTTAGTTTTAAATGTTAGACTTAGGAATACGCTTAATCTTCTGTTACGGCCCTAAAAGTAACATTGGCCGTACAATTGAACTGATTTATTTTATGCTTGGTTCTATTTACGGCGATATTAATGTGTTTTATAGGTTTAAAAATCTTTTCACAATTTATGGCTGATTAATAAACAAAATTGCAATAACATTACTCAAATTGCATATAGTTAACAGGCAAATTGCATTATTTAATTACTGATATCGTATAAATTTATCAGGAAAATGTCATAATTACATTACTGTTATTACATTATTCTATCAGCCAAAATGTATAATTACATAACCGGTATATATTACAGAAATTTATATCAAGCAGATTGCATTAATTACATAATTGACATCGCAAAAAAATTAACAAAATTGCAATATTATATTACTCAAATTGCATAATTACATTACTGTTATTACATTACTCTATCAGGCAAATTGTATAATTACATAACCGGTATATATTACAGAAATTTATATCAAGCAGATTGCATTAAATACATAATTGACATCGCAACATAAAATTAGCAAAATTGCACAAAATTACATAACTCAAATTGTATAATTACATTTAGTTATCTAGCGAAAAGTTTGCATGGCTGCGTAGCTCAGTGGTCAGAGCTGCGGACTGGTAATCCGTACATTATGGGTTCAAGGCCACCGCATCCGCAGCAAAAATTTTCGTGAACGGCTTTATATGGTACTGTTTCACTGAGAATTACTTTATATTGCAATCTTTTTCGTTGTATCGACACGTAATCATCATATCTTTCAGTTGATGTCCCACAATAGCCAATGTTTGCGCACTGATATTTGCAAATTGATACTCAAGAGCGGTTTGTATTGTTGTTGTTCGTGCAACTGAATCATTTGTAACCTGTAAGCAAACAAATATTATAATTACACAAAGTTTGGTCGATGTAAAGTTCAGGGGCGGAACGTTTTTCTGTGGGACTAGAAAAGAGCAAGCTTTAGACTAATTTTTTGCTTGGCTTAGGCTTAGCGCTTAGGCTTAGGAATATACTCATTTTTAAGCTTAGGTTTAGGTTTAAGCTAATAGGCTTAGGCTTAGGAATATGCTCATTCCTAAGTTTAGGTTTAGGCTAAGGCTTAGGCTTAGGAATATGGATATAACACTGTTCCGCCCCTGTTCTTTACATTGGCCTTAACAACAAAGCATAATAGTACTTTCCCTTAACGCTTGAAAATGAAGCAAAATAATATGTTTTGTCCCTGGCATCTGCCTTTAATTAAAATAACTGGTCGCATGAAGATAATCAGGTTTGAGCAAATGTTGTGGCCCATGTTACATTTTGGGGCTTCAGGGTTTCTGGTGCGTCTATAAAAGAATAGGTTTAGATTCTAGATTACATTTTTTGCTTAGGCTTATTGTTAGGCTTAGCAACACATTTTTGCAACGTTTAAGCTTAGGCTTAAGATTATGAATACGCGTAATCTACTGTTACGCTCCTTAACCTAACATTGGTCAATTTTTGTCGACACTACGAAACAATGGTAAATACAGGTAAGCTATGGCGTAACAATTTATCATTTCGTGTTTATTGCAAAATAAATGTAGAAAATAAAAAATATTATACTGTCTATTTAATTACTTACCATAATTCCAGAATTAATCAGTAAGTCTTTCTCTCGTGGAGTGTAAGAACTAAGTTGTCCAAATATCAAAGTTGTTGGCTTTTCTTCACCTGGAAATACAGACGTTTATAATGAGCTCGACCAACGTTACTTTGCAGGGCGTAACAGTAGATTAAGCGAATTCCTAAGCCTAAGCCAAAGCCTAAACGTTGCAAAAATGTGTTCCTAAGCCTAATGCCTAAGCAAAAGATGTAATCAAGAATCTAAACCTACTCTTTTATAGACCCACCAGAAACCTGGACGTCTCTTAAAGTATCATGGGCCGTAGTCATTATGGAGCGCTTCCGAATGAAATGTTGAGCCCAGATGCAGGTCAATAGTTGAAAATCGGGATTAATCCCTTATTCCGCTTGTCTGGTCATCTTATTTGTGGCTGCAACAAACACGTATCCTAATAAACCTGTTGAACGAGAATTTTGAGTTCAATACATACTGGTTGACTCGTTTATCGCCTTTTTGTGAGCCATTTTATGGTGGCAGGCACAAAACCTTTGACCAAAATCAGGGATGACTTCAAAATAACTTTAGAAAATTGCAATATGCCAAATTGAGTTCAACTAAAGCAACATCTTTGAACATTCAACTAAAGTTACAACTGATGGAAGGATGAATGCATCCGTTTATGTCTTACTGACTCCAAGTTTTACTGACTCCAAGAAAGACTAGAGTTCACATTACGAGAGTAAGTTATTATTTGCGTTTGTCACGGGTAATTTTTATTCCCAATTTCCAAGTTTAGCGGTACAAGACCAAGTAATGATCCTGGTACCGGTTCGGGTATTCAAATATCGCTATATCGGTATTTTACAGTATCGGGTCAACACTACTGTAGACGGCTCACCATCCGGCGTATTTCCTTGATTTGAAGCTGCGGTCGACGTTTTGGCTTGAGTTGCCTCAGTTGTTTGCGGCGTTTCTATTAAATAAATAAAGTGATTATCGTTTAAACACATTGTAAATTGAATCCACTAAAGATTCCAATAGAAATAAGCGAGATAAACACCAGTAAAACCCTAATGACACGTGCAATATTTTGCTACGAGAACCTGTGGCAGCAAATTGTACACTGAACTTGCATTTTTTCAACAGCCAATGAGAATGCGGCTGCAATAAATTCAGTGAACTTACATGGTTAATATTCACACATTTGTACTAAGTTCCTACCTATGATTTTTAATGAATTATTCGCAGTTGCAAGTTTTTCAAACGATATTTTGGATGAAACTTGCAAGTCCAAGTTGCAGTAGCTTAAGTTTATTTGAAAATTTGTTTCATTTACAAGTTCAATTTTGAATAAAGGATTTTGTATACCCTCTGGGACGTAAATTTTGAATAACATTTTGAGTGGAATTGCAATCAATTCATTATTTACCTTTTGTAACACATACGGGCAATTCGCATCCGAAATTTTCCGGTTCACAACAAAGAAACGCTTCGACAGAGTCGGTTGTGTATCCTTCATCGCAAAATACAAACGTTTCCGTTCCTTGTCTGACTGGAGTTTCTTTCGGAAAGTAGCGTCCATTGGCTGGATTAGTCAAATTGCATTTCGCCCCTGAAAACCAAAGTAGAAAATACCGTCTTTCTGGTTATAATAAAGTTCATGCCGGTTGTCTGAGCGTATGTGACATGTATATTTAAGCTGGCAGTGTTATTCTTCTGTTTTGGCCTCATTTACGGACTCTAATTAGGACTTATGAACACTGTTCACAAACCGACTCTAATTAGAGATACAGACTCTTATTGATTGGAATTGAAAATGAAGACCTTATGCACATTGTTATGTATCCTTGCTGGCAGCATACGGTCGACATACAGTCGACGAAAAATGCAGTTGGAAAGACGGGCTACGTGGCGTAGTGGTAACAGCGTCTGCATGACACGCAGAAGGTCGCAAGTTGAAAGGTCTGAAGTCCCGATTCCTACCTACACTGACACACGTCACTACAGTAGCAGTTTTTAGCGATGTAATTCTTTTCATTACAAGTTTACAACTGTAGTTTTTTAGCTGAAAAGTTCAGAACAAAATGGGTTCAAACTATTTTACGATTGCAACACTGCGAGTTGCTCGCATTAACAACTTTACAATTTCAAAGCGATTCCGTTGAACATTCATTGATTTAAACTCATCGCTTAAAGGATATTTGAAAACTACTTTGATCGCCAATTGAAATATATTGGTACTAGAATGAAAAGTGCCCCGATGTGGCCATAGAAAACGATATGTTTCGGTAGTAAGATTTTTAGTTCAATACCGCTAGTATTACAATTTCCATGCATGCGTATAAAGTTTAAAAACTAGATTAATTTGATGCCAATCAGCGTCCTCCCGAAACACGACACAACAATACTATAGAATTAATAAAAGTTAAATCATTGAGTTTGATTGACTGCGTAACGGAAACATATCCGCAACTTTCTCTGACAGCGGCCAAATAGACATGTGATCCACTGTTTTGAAATATTAAAACAAGAAATAAATAGTAGAATATATATGACGAATTATGGTTGATGTAAAAAATTTGAGTACACACTCGTGACATTAGTTTCTTGCACTTAGTACACTGAAGTTTCGAATATATGCAGAAAAATTTTGGGTTTTAAAAAGAGTATATAAGTAGAAATTAAGCGTAAAATGCTGGTGACCCAATATTAAAAACGTGTTTGTTCGTCAATTGGCTCAATGTAAAGAACAGGAGCGGATCACTATTATAAACATATTCCTAATCCTAAGCCTAAGCATAAGCGTTAGCATGAGCATATTCCTAAGCCTAAACCTAAGCGTAAGAATGATTTTTCGCTACGTACTCACTCAAATATTTTAATCTTTTAAAAGTTTAAAATCTGGGTACCGTTTAGCCAAGTATGGAGAGGGCACTGTACGGTACAAAATTTATACAGCTCCAAAACTTGATGCGTTATCGTTTTCTATAGCCTCGTCGGGACACTTTACTATCTATTGTGACTTTTCTCCGAAAAAGTTGCGGATATGTTTCCGTTACGCAGTCAATCAAACTCAATGATTTAACTTTTATTAATTCTATAGTATTGTTGTGTCGTGTTTCGGGAGGACGCTGATTGGCATCAAATTAATCTAGTTTTTAAACTTTATACGCATGCATGGAAATTGTAATACTAGCGGTATTGAACTAAAAATCTTACTACCGAAACATATCGTTTTCTATGGCCACATCGGGGCACTTTTCATTCTAGTTTCTAAGCTTTAGGAAGAAATTTGATGTAAATTTACCTTAAGTGCGAAAAAGTCAAATTTAAAGTCATATATACTCACGTTATAATTGTTTTAGAACTGTTAAGCTATATTTCCATGAAAATTAAAAACTACATTTTCACAATCACAAAAGTCGCGCTTTCCTAATTTCATTTTTATTTATTAGGTAACTCGCTCAATTTATAATGCTAATATATTTTAATTCATATAAATTGTTTGAATTCAAATAGAAAATCAATACAATTGATAAGTACTTGCTCTAGTGAAAACTGATTTTATGCTGCATAGTAGTGTAGAACCAATACATCGGTATCGGTATTGTAATCGGTATTTTGGAAGAATACTGATTCCGATACTTTCAATTTTGTATTGCACACATGAATTGCGTTAAATATATAATTGGAATGCCCAGCATTTAAAATTATGGCTGCAACAAATATTTTGTGAAAGATGCTGAATACGCATTTGCATCAACATGCGGACGTGGAAAATTGTTTTAAACACACTTTTGTTTGTTTCCTCTGAATTGTGCAAGAAATTCTAATAATGCAATTCCATCCCCAGTCAAAACTGCGAATCCGCAACTATAAGGTTTGCTTTGCAACTTATTCTTGTTTTTTTTCGAAAACGAAAAACTAAGGCGGCCGGGCGTGGGCCTGAAAAATCTGGGCCGGTTCATACTATAATGAGAGCCCGCTGTGTTCGAGCGTCACATTTTTGAAAGAGACTGCTTGCTTTGGGAACCTTATTAAATTAATGGTGTTAATTTTGCACGTCAAAATTTCTTCAAATATTCTAAACCGAGTTTTGGACATTTCAGTGCTCAACTTGGTGCTACCAATAATACATCGAGCAGTAAATCAAAACTGACATCTGTACTTTACGGGTAAACTTTGAGGTTAAATGTAAATCTAGGTTTAGAAGAAAAAAACCCACGCGAATGTAAAATCTAGGCACCTACTACGAATTAAATAAAAAGTGTCTCTCATACCACTGGCGGATGCAGTGGGTGCCACTCCGGCCTGAACCACCACAACTTGAATCAAGAGAAAGGTTTTACATTATAAAGATTCAGCATTAAATTAGCGTTCGACTTCGCTCTCAAACAGTTTTCGACAGCTTGATGTTACGTCTACGTTTTCAAAAACGCGCCTTGGTAAAAATACACATAAAATTTCATTTTTTTGTTCCCCCAGTACGACTTGAACCCGCGACCCAAAAGCTGAAAAAACGCCGTGGTATGTGAACATCATACCACTCAGCCGCAGGTGCACTTGACCGGTGTTTTTGTTTACATTGTATATACTACATATAAGATGGGCTGAAACTTTGAAAGCGCATATAATTTTCTTTAAATATAGCGAATGAACACCGGTTACCATGATCTTGAATGACATACGTTTGTATATATAATAGTAGAAATAATAGACTTTTGATCGAAACATAAGAGAGACGTGAACACTTTTGGAAGAAACATATAATAGTGACACTACCGTGTCCCTATGATTTCAACCCAAGGCTTAATTTATAAGTTGTATTGTGAAATGTAAATAATTCGTTCAGTTCAACCGTAATGTTTAATGCTTAAAGCCCTATAAACACGTGCAAGTTTTGGCTACAAGAACTTGCAGCTGCAAATTGCACGCAGAACTTGCATGTTTTCATCAGCCAATGAGAAAGCGGCTGCAATAAATTTAGCAGTGAACTTGTATGGTTATTTACACATGTGAACTAAGTTCCTAGCTATGATTTTTAATAAATTATTTGCAGCTGCAAGTTTTTCGAACAGGATTTTGGACAAAACTTGCAAGCGCAAGTTGTAGCTGCAAGTTCTCGCAGCAAAAACTTGCACGTGTGAATAGGGCTTTAAGCTTTAAATTTGACAAACAAAATTTACTGTGAAACCGTAGGATTACTCAAATATCCTGGTTCTTGTAAGCATATGAGATATGCTTGTCTGTTAAGTGCAAAACGTTGTGATGTATTGCACTGTATTGTATGCTTTCCGGCAGCAAACGTGTCGACAATTAAAGTCGACTCCAGAAATTGAAGAGGGGGCTACGTAGCGCAGTGGTAGAGCGTTCGCTTAAAAATGCACCAGCTTGAAGTCCGATTCCTGCTCTGTAGGCCCTTTTTTGCCGCTGTTTTAGTTAAAAGGTCTAAAGTCCCGGTTCTTATCTACGCTGACAGTCCTATTCTTAGTATAACCAAGAGTGGATGATCACTCTTAGACAAGAGTGTTCAACTATTGGGGTTCTGCACGGCACAAAATATACCAGCCCGTGTTGTATTTTTGCCCGACCATCATCCGTGATTAGGGGGGTAGTCACCACTTCAACCTCGTCGTAAAATATAGGCTTGAAGAGTATAATCAGGGCAATTTGAGATTAAATTGAAAATATGAGTGCAACATACTCTCTAAATAAGGGGGTCGGCTAAAAACGAAACTTATGGTTTATACATTCTTTAGTAAGCATAATATACCCAGTTGCACACTCTGTTCATTATAGACTCTTGGTATAAAATCACGAGTTGATAATGACACGAGTGTGCAACTCTTGGTGTTCCGCGTGGTACCAAATGTACCATCGGGTGTTGCGTTTATGGCCGACCCCTCTTTGTTTAGAGGCGGGTAGCTATTATATGAATACCCCTAAATTAAACTATAAAGGGGGCGTGTTTGACACCGCATACCTATTAAAGTGCCATAGAGCATCGGTTGTGCCTCCCTCTAAATAAAGTTGGGGGTAAGGCAAAACCGCAACGCGTGCCGGGTACGCTCTTTTCTTCACAGAATGTGTCCAGTTGCATACTCTTGTTAAATAGCGATTATCCACTCTTTGTATAAGGTATTAGGTTTTCAGGCTTGAACCCGAATGTATTGCCAGAACCTAAAATTCATTACCGTCTGCAATACAAGTAGGCGGCTCGCAGCCGTAGTTTTGGGGATCGCAGCAAAGGAACACAAACGCCGAGTCGGTTGTGAACCCTTCGTCGCAAAATATAAACATTTCAGTTCCAACGTTTACTGGAAACTGTTTCGGCAAATATCGACCATTGTTTGGATTAGCCATACTGCATGGTATATCTGAAAATCAAATTAATTCCGGTTCAAACAAAGCAATAATTATCCGATAGCGTAGTTAAAAGTTGCCAAGTCAGGACCCGGCCCGGAGCCAAGAGGGGGTCAGGCGCGCCCAGCTCCCCCCCCTGAAAAAATATAGGCCCCCTAGAAGATTTTCAACTTTGCTTATAAGTCATTCAAAACCTTTAAATGACGCTCGTATAAATATTTAAGCCCCTCTAGAAGGTGAGCTGGCTGCGAGCGTGGTCGTGACGTACATGGTGAGTTTTATTCAGTGTTCAAGATTAACTTTAGCCAAGTTTGAATCAAAGGAAACTCTAAAACGAGTTATGTTTCACTCCAACAGAGTAATTTTTAACTGATTCTTGTGCCCGTACTCTCAAATGCCAATAGCAGCTATCATCAGTTAGCGATATTTTCACTCTGACGACCGTCTACAATTGCGCATCTCAAAATTAGTACAGAAGTAGGACAAATCAAGTATGCGAAAAATGTACTCAATTTAGAACGTCACCATGCGCTGGTTCTTGTCAGAACTGCACGGTCGGGACGACCCCTTCCTCCGAACTACTGCGAATATACAGGCCTTACCGTAACATTTCTTCGAAACAAACGGCAACGCCGGGAATCGAACCTCGAACCTCTCGCTCGCGAGTCAAGCGCGCTACCCATTACACCATGCGGCCGATATCCTATTTTCCTCTGGTGGTATATGCGCACAAGTATGTATATGTCTTAACATTACACACTCTGCACATACACAAGCCGCGTATACCAACAGTTCTAAAGTTGCAAGACCTATCAACTAACTGGCATTTTCTGCTACAAACATTTCAAAATACGGGCCCAGAGCGTTGGATTGACAATGTTTCTGTTTGATTCGTCATTTTTCAGTAGTGTAATTGAGTTTGGAGCGAAAAAATTAAATTCCGCGTTTTGAAGACAAATTGAATTTTTGGAACGAAAAAATTAAATTCAGCTTTTTTGAAGACAAATTGAATTTTTGGAACGAAAAAATTAAATTCAGCTTTTTTGAAGACAAATTGAATTTTTGGAACGAAAAAATTAAATTCAGCTTTTTTGAAGACAAATTGAATTTTTGGAACGAAAAAATTAAATCCAGCTTTTTTGAAGACAAATTGAATTTTTGGAACGAAAAAATTAAATTCAGCTTTTTCGAAAACAAATTGAATTTTTGGAACGAAAAAATTAAATTAAGCGTTTTGAAGACAAATTGAATTTGAAAGTCATCAAAATAAAAGCTTTCGGCTTACTATTTTCGATACATTTTGGTGGATTACACATGAGTCCATTTGGATCACAACACAGAAACGTTTCCACTCCATCAGAAGTATAACCGTCTGCACAGAAAATGAACATTTCAGTTCCAATCACAGCTGGAATACTTCTCGGAATAAATCGTCCGTTCGATGGATTTGCTAAGTTGCAATCGTTAACTGCAGGCGTCGTTGTTGTTGCTAAAATTGCAATTTTAAACTGCATTTTGCTTGCAAAGCCAATGTGTAGGACTGGTCCCAAAGGCTAATGATGTCATCGTTATTCTAATTTCAGTTAGAGAGTAAAAAACGATTTCATGCGGTAGCTATTAAAGGCAAGTTTCGTCCAGACCTTTTGTTAACAACCCCCCGAAACTTATAGTAACCATATGGCATCGGCAGCCTGCAATTTTCCTTGTCTCTATTCAAGCCCGTAGCCAGCTCACCTCGCTATTGGAAGGGGGGGCTAAAAATGTTTTAGAAGGGGCATTCAATGGTTTTAATGACTTGCAAAAAAGGTTGAAAATTTTCTATTGGGGGACGCAAAATTTTTCCAGGTGTGAGGGCTGAGCCCCCTTTCCCTGCCCTGCGCTACGGGTATGGTCTCATCTCGTTTATTTATAAGCTTAAAATGTCAGAACAACAAACTTCACCAATTAGTTTTTTGGCCAAATAGCAAACAATGATTTTGTCAAAAATAAACTGTCAACCAGCTTTGAAAAACAACAGTAAGCTTAAATAATAGCGTAATTTAAAACGCAATTATTAATTAATCACACAAAATAAAGTAAAAACCAGCCAAAAACGTCCATAAATCGCGCTTATATATCCGATTATCAATTAGTATCATCAAGAGTGGATGATGCATACTTCAACAAGAGTATGCAACTGGCTACATTTTGTGTAGAAAAGAATGTATCCGGCACACGTTGCGTTTTTGGAATGCTTCACGTTATTTAGAGAGCGGTACATCCTATGCGAACCATGACACTTTATGTATCCGGCAACAAAAATGTTTCGCTTATTAGTTTAATTTAGGGTTATTGCATGTGACAACGACGCCCTCTAAACAACGGCGGGTGGGCCAAACAACGCAACGCCGGCTGGTACATTTTGTACCACGCGAAACCCCAAGATTTGCACACTCTTGTATTATGCACTATTGTTATAATAAACATTATTCTGATTCTACTATTGATTGGTTGTTATTATATAAAGAATAAAACTGAAAAATGAAATGAAAAAATATAATACAATTGTCGTTGAATGATAAATATTCAACACTTCAATTATAACAAACATTAAAACTAACTGAGCTTAATATACTTGATATTTAATTCATGCTAATTCGGTGCCCGTAACCAAAGGGACAAAACAGGAAAGCTCAGACTCTTGAACAAATTTTGCGCCTCATTGAAAATTTTCAACCTTGCTTGTAAGTCAACGAAAACTCTTGTATTCCCATCCTGAACATTTTTTAGCCCAATCTACCAGGGTGAGCTGGCTACGGTCGTGTAGTTAATTACGAATATTGATTCGAAAAATGAGAAACGGTTGTACGCTGCTAAAACTGTAATGGTTAAAATAGCAGACTCAGAAACCAGTATCCAAACGGTCAAAAATGAACAGTTTCCTTACCAACACGAACACATCCTGGCGGTAGACAGCTTGGATCGCCATAGTTGCAGCATGCGAATATCGATTCAGCGTTGCTAATTTCGTATCCATCATCGCAGAAT